>MDKI01189717.1:0-10790 GCA_005239505.1 Nicotiana paniculata
TTTATTTATAAATATTATTTTTAAACAAAAAATAATTACTTTCTTCTTAACCGATGTCGGGAATACTCGCTTCGGAATAAAGAAGTAAAAACAAATGGCAATGTCGTGAGGGCATATCTTGTTTCATTTCTTTCAAAATAAATAAAAGTTGAATTTAATTAACTTCGAGTATGCTCTACTTATAGGTGGGACACACGAGCTAAGATCGGGGATACTCGTCTTGGTTAGTGTAAGCTAGGGTCAGGGATACTCGTCCTAGTTTGAGATTAATGAAACCATCAACAATAAAAGAGGATATAGGCAAAACATGAAAATCAAATGAAACACAGTTTTTTTAAAAATTAATTCAAGCCAAGATTAAGTCAATAAAGCGACCGTGCTAGAACCACGGGACTCGGGGAATGCCTTACACTTTCTCCCCGGTCAACACAATTCCTTACCCGGACTTTGCTTTTCGCAGACCAATAATAAAAGAGTTAAATCTTCCTTTGACTAGGGATTCAAATAAATGGTGACTTGGAACACCAAAAAAATCAATTCCAAGTGGCGACTATGTAAATAAAATAATCTCTACTCAAATTTGTCACTTTAATTGGAAAAATCCTTTAACCCGCAATCCACAATAACACATCTTTTGGGGGGTAGAAAAGGGGTGTGACAAAAGGCGTCTATCTCTTTGTTCTTTCATAGTCATATCATATGTTAAGATCTATAAAATTCTTATATCTTTTTCGAATGTGAAGTGGTTATTAATATTTAGGTATCATATTGATTTTTATGTTTAATTACTAAATTCGGTTAACCTGAATGTGTATATCAACGAAAATTTTTGGCGGACGACTAAAAAAATAACAATTATGTGTTACTAATAGAATTATTTTATAAGAATATTTTAATTGATAATATGTTTGTCAATTTTTTATATTTTTAGTAAATATATATTTAATTATCAAATATTTAACAAAGTAAGATTGAAATAATATGTAAGTAACAAAAAATCCAAAAATTCGAAAAATCCGACAAAACCGAACCAATCCAAACCGATATAATTGGTTTGGTTTGGTTTTGATAAAACCCGAACCAACCCGGTCCATGTACACCCCTAGTCATAGTGTGTTGAGATATGACGCAACTAAGAACTAAGTTGAATGCGGTGAGTAGGTTAGCTTAGTTTAGTGAGCCCTAAAGCACATGTCGAGTTCCTGACAACTACATCAAAGTTTTGCCAACAATCAACCAGCGACGGACCCAAAACTTTGTGCAAGCGGAATTAATTTTAAAAGTATATAACTTTAGTCGTAAAATAGTTGTTGTCAAGTGGGTTCAAGTAAATATTTATACAAACTTTACATAATTTTTTAATCCTAATTTATACATATATACAGTATTATTTTTTGGTGAAACGAATTTAGTTGAACCCGCTTAGCCACCACTTGGGTCTGCCACTGCAACCAACATGTTAACGCTTCGTCAGAAAATTTGGGAGGTCAGATTATTATTTGGATTCTATAGAAAACACCACAGTTGGAAAAAAAGTTTAACTGTATCCGCGTTGAAATTATTAGATTCGGACGAACCCATTACCGAAGAGCTACATCCGCCACGGTAGAGTGTCTGATGTTTGCCTTTCTCTTTCTTCTTCTATTTCATTAGATGTGGGGTTCGAGAAGGGAGTTCTAAGTAGGCAACTCCACAACATTGTTGTTTACCCTCAAAATCTGATAACAATTGAATTTATAAGTAATTCTAACGATACATGGATTTATTTGGCGAAAAGCCGTAAGTTAAGACAAATTAAATAAATAAGGATAAAGTAAGCTCAAACCACACGAGGAAGACGATTCAAGCCTCAGTGAGATATTTGCTCTCGATTTGGCTCGTCACAACAAGCTCTGGTGAACGAAAGCAAAAGAACTAATAACCGAGAAAATAATGATATATTTCTTTGGAATGTGTGTTACAATGTCCTTAATGAATTATTATACCCCCTTTATACAGTAAGAGAATCCTACTTTAGTTACAACTCTATAAAAGATAAAAAATCTCCTGATTTACTGATTCCCGGTCTTTCATCAATACGTGCCGAGATCCCCGCCGTAATATCCGGCCGTTCATGGATATAACGGCCTTCTGTTGGCCGAGCTTGGTTGCTCGACAGTATTCTTCGAAGCCGTTCGAAGTTAGGACCGATTCCGAACTGAGACCCCGAAATTTTCGAAGTAAGGTGTCATGTCCCTGAATTCTGACTCGATGAGACTGACCCCTCGACTTTGATCCCACGTTATCATATCTCGAACTGGGCTTATTTTGTCGGAGACTGGGATATACTATGAGTCCGATTTTATCCCTATACAATTGTTAATGTAACTTGGCTCAAGCCACAAAGGTTAAATTCTCATGTACGGTAACACAAAGGTTTGACCAGATTAAAGTAATTGAGCTGCAGTTTATTTTGTAACTCACTTTTTGGCAGCATTGTAATTCAGAATATTAAGGAAAACAACAATGTAAAACTAAACATCCTGGTATTGACATGTTACCAAATTAAAGTTATGATGAACTGAATCGATTACAAATCAGAGGCTTAATTGCATGTAACTAAGTCATAATAGATAGACCAAAGATCTAGATTCTACATTTCTTCAAAATCAAATCATCTATCCATTCACATTTTTCTGTCCTAGCAAATAGAAAGAAACACCTCTTAATCAACTCTAACAGTAATTGATAGCCTCTTTCTTGGGAAAAAAAAAACACCCAATGGGCAGAAATCTGGAAAAAAATCACCACAGAGATCATATATTGTAAACATTGTTTACCCAATTAACCTGTCCATTTCTTGATCACTTGCAGTAAAATCTCATTCCATGTATCAATAGGACCTGGCAAACACCAATGAACACAGTCATTCTGTACGCGTTCTTCAATCCCATTAGCAAATGGAAAGGGATGCATATAAGGTCCAGGATGACCATCTGGCCTTAGTAATGCTAATTGTGTCACATCCACTGCCTCAATTCTTACATTAGACAGACTCTCCGCTTCCTTTTTCGCATCATTCACTTGATTTATCGCTGTTTCTCTCATCTGCGCGTCCATCCATTCGAGCTTTTTCTCCTCTGGATTATAAGGTTTTGTCTTAGAACATGCCCCAAACTTGTCCCACTCTCCTTCAAAATGTGCTGGTGAAAATGTTGTCACAATCACATCAACTACTCCTCTATTACCCTTATTATTATTGCCTCTCCTCTCAATTATTGTCTTAAGAGTAGTCTCATATGCCTTGCCATAAACATCATAAAATCCAACTTCAGTGTAATTCTGACCAGAACAGTAATGACAACCTAGTACTGAGTCCCCATAGTAATACACTGCTGAATGCAAGAACCAATGTCCCACAGACAAAACAATCATATCCAATTGCACCAAATCAGAAGCCCATTTCTCATCCACAGAGTCCAAGAATAGAGTATTATAGTTTTTTTTGTCTGATTTTTCTATACCATTAACAAGAAAAGGTGACCAATATATTGATACATTCACATTATGTGAAGGAAAATGCCATTTCCTAAACTTATTATCCTCACCATGACTAAAGACTAAATTAGGAGGACTAACTGTGGCTAACAAGCAGAGTAATGACTCCAATTGATTTCTAGCCAAGGAATCACCAACAAAGGCTAAATTCTTGTTCTTGAGAATTTGTAGAAAAGATTTTGGGTCAAACCTGGGAAGTTGACAATTTTTTGGTTTCCATCTCCAATAAAGATAGCCTTTATCAGGTCTTCCATGTGGTATGCAGTTTTGTCCTTCTTTTACTGTACCACATTTTGTATACAAAGGGCCTAATTTGTCATGAATCCACTTGCCTTCACTATAGTCACATGAAATTTCCACATTATCATTTCCCACTTCTGCAAAAAAAATAATTTTTTTAATTTATCAACAAACATGCATGCAAATCTTGGAAATGTATATTACAAGAAAGAACAAATATATGTGACGGAGGGATCCATCACAAATTCGAGCGTCGCAAAAAAATCACAAATCCGTAACAAATTTTGTCTTTTTGTCACCAGATTGGAACAGTCGGTCATAAATATGTGTTTTTCTTGTAATTAATGATATATAAGAAAAAAAATAGGGTGTTCCTATTTTACCTTTTGATGGAGTTGATGAAGAAGAGGTGGTGAGGATTAGTGAATGTTTAGTTTGAGGTCCAATTAAGTGAAATAGAAGTATTATAGGGAGAAAAGCATACAAAGCCAAAAGTAATAACTTCCTCAAGGGAAAATGATGAGGTTGGTCTTTAAATGGATAAATTGTATCCATTTCTCATTCCTAACCTTTTAACTTTCTTCTTTTTCCCTCAAAGAATTTTTACATAACAGAGGATCAATGCATTGTCGATAGGAGAAAAGGAAAGTTCTAATTTTGTGGGGAGGATTTAGTCAAGGTGGCGTCGAGGATCCCATTTTATTTGGTTGGCCAACCAAATTTTTACTTTTACTTCATTGCCTTTCGTGGTGAGTTGTTGTCTTCAAACAAGTGGTGCAGCTACCTTTTCCATCCTTTTTTCATGAATGGAAATTTTAAAGTACACATTTTTCCTAATTAAGATACTTAGATAAAGGATAAAAAAGAGTAAGAAGAGAGTAAAAGTATGGTAACAAAATATATTATAATTTACAGTAATACAATTTAAATTAGAAGTGTAAGTATTTGAAAATAAAAAATATATAAATTAAATCAGTTGTTATCATGTGAATAATATGATAACGTTTGAACAACGTTGTTTAGGTGGTTGATTTTTCTGTGGTTTGGAAGTAGATAATCAATAATGGATTTAAGTTTTATATATGTTGTTCTTGCAATTAGTTTTAACCCATGAAAACAAGTTAGGTACTATTTTTACCAAATTGTCAATTATTGTAACTCATCAAAAATTTACTGGTAATTACCTAATAAATAATACGGGTGTGCCAATACTTTTGGATAAATCAAACTAAACACCATGTAATATGAATAAATTGCAAATACACTCCCTGTATTTTAATCACTTATACCCATATACCATGGATGGGCATACGAACTCCTTATATAGTGGAAATCCTACGAAAAGGAATTTTGATTTAACTAAATAAAATTTAAGATAATTTGACGTGAATCAATAAAAAAGCAATCCAGAATATATGCCCTTTTTGTTATGAAACAATAAAAGAACAAGAACAATATTGCAGAGAAAGAGAGAGGAAATTCTTAATGAATTTTGGGATAATTTATAATAGGGTATGACCCCTCTATCGGGAAAAATGACTTAGCCACAAAGTAGAACTCTCTAAAAGATAGACATTCATTTTAAATAAAATTTTATTTATAACACTCTCCTTGAATGTCTATTCAACAAATAATGTGCCTCGTTAAAACCTTAACTAAAATAAAACCCAATAGGAAAAAAATTCTAGAAAAGGAAAAAGAGTACATATGTTTAGAAGTACGCCTTTTGGTTGCCTCGTTAAAAACCTTGCAAGGAAAACCCAGTGGGACAAAACCTTGTAAGGGAAAAAGAATGCAACGCGCATTAACTCCCCCTGATGAGAGCATCAATTCACATCCTTGAGCCTTCGCATCCCGATCTTGTACACTAGCTTCTTGAAGGTTGACGTTGGTAGAGATTTTGTGAACAAATCAGTCATATTATCACTTGAACGAATCCGTTGCATATTGATATCACAATTCTTTTGAAGATCATGTGTTAAAAATAACTTTGGTGAAATGTGTTTTGTCCTATCTCCTTTTATGAATCCTCCCTTCAATTGTGCTATGCATGCTGCATTGTCTTCATACAAAATCATGGGTAGTTTGTCACACTTCAAACCACATTTGTCTCAAATAGGATGTATTATAGACCTCAACCACACACATTCTCGACTTGCTTCATGAATAGCAATTATCTCTGCATGATTAGATGAAGTAGCCACGATCGATTGCTTAGTCGATCGCCAAGATATGGCAGTGCCTCCACAGGTAAACACATAACCTGTTTGAGATCGGGCATTGTGTGGATCAGATAAATATCCAGCATCGGCATAACCAACAAGATCAGGACAGCAATTATTGCCATAAAATAAGCCCATATCAGTAGTTCTTTTTAGATACCGTAATATGTGTTTGATTCCATTCCAATGTCTCCTTGTAGGAGCAGAGCTATATCTTGCTAAGACATTAACTGAAAAAGTTATGTCAGGCCTTGTAGTGTTGGCAAGATACATTAGTGCACCAATTGCACTAAGATATGGTACTTCAGGACCAAGTAGCTCTTCATTCTCTTCTCGAGGTCGGAATGGATCCTTATTCACATCAAGTGATCGAACAACCATCGGAGTACTTAATGGATGTGCTCCATCCATGTAAAACCGTTTCAGTACCTTTTCTATGTAGGTAGATTGATGCACAAAGATCCCGTTTGCCAAATGTTCAATTTGCAAACCAAGACATAATTTTGTCTTTCTGAGATATTTCATCTCGAATTCCTTCTTTAAATAATCAATTGCCTTTTGGATTTCTATAGGAGTTCCAATAAGGTTTATGTCATCAACATATACGGCAAGTACTACAAATTCCGATGTTATTTTCTTTATAAAAACACATGGACAAATGACATCATTTATATAACCTTCCTTTAATAAGTACTCACTAAGACGATTATACCACATACGTCCTGATTGCTTTAGACCATACAAAGATTTTTTCAATTTGATTGAAAATATTTTTCGGGACTTTGAATTATATGCGTTTGGCATTTTAAATCCCTCGGGAATTTTCATGTATATCTCATTATCAAGTGAGCCATAAAGGTAGGCGGTAACCACGTCCATTAAATGCATGTAAAGCTTTTCATGGACAACAAAACTAATGAGATAACAGAATGTTATAGCATCCATAACGGGTGAATATGTCTCTTCATAATCGACACCAGGCCTTTGTGAAAATCCTTGTGCAACAAGGCGTCCCTTATATCTTTGTACCTCATTTTTCCCATTCCTCTTGCATACAAAGACCCATTCATAGCCAACAGGCTTAACACCATTAGGTGTTTAGACTACAAGCCCAAAAACTTCACGCTTCGCAAGTGAATTCAACTCTGATTGGATTGTTTCTTGCCATTTTGGCCAATCATGTCTTTGTCGACATTATCCAACAGATTGAGGTTCAAGATCCTCATTATCTTGCACAATGTTAGATGCAACATTATATACAAAGACATAATACACCACTATATCGACTCGATTCAAATTTGTCTCAATATCGCTTGAATTTATTGATAGTTCCTTATTATCTTGAGTCTCGGGCTCAATGGTTTCTTCATGAATCTCAGAATTTATTAAATCGTGGATTTCTTCGTGAGATTCTTTCGTAGTGACATTTTGATCATTTGTTTTTCTTTTTCTAGGAATTCGATCCTTAGAACCCAATGGTCTGCCACGTTTTAGGCGTGCTTTTGACTCATTAGCTATGATACTAGAAGATTGTCCAATAGGGACATCAATACGGATTGGAACATTCTCTGCGCAGATATGTGATTTTGTTATCCTTTTCAAATCTGTAAATGCGTTTGGCATTTGATTTGCTATTCTTTGCAAATTGATAATCTTTTGTACCTTTTTTTCACAAATAGAGTTACGTGGATCAAGATGAGACAATGATGGATTTTTCCATAAAATTTCCCGTTTGGTTTCACCATTTTCTCCCCCTAATTTTGGGAAAAGTGTCTCATCGAATCGACAATCTGTAAATCGAGCAGTGAACAAATCTCCCGTTAATGTTTCGAGGTAGCGAATAATGGAGGGCGATTCAAACCTAACATTTATCTTAACCTTCTTTCGGGACCCATTTTGGTGCGATATGGTGGTGCTACAGGCTCATATACTGCGCATCCAAAAATTCTTAAATGGGATATATTAGGTTCATGACCCAAAACTAATTGCAACGGGGAATATTTATGATAATTTGTCGGTCTGAGACGAACTAGCATTGCTGCATGTAAAATGGCGTGACCCCAAACAGAAGTGGACAACCTCGTTTTCACGAGTAACGGTCTTGCTATCAATTGCAGAAGCTTAATTAAAGACTCAACAAGTCCATTTTGAGTGTGAACATGAGCTACATGATGTTATACTTTTATCCCAATTGATAAGCAATAATTGTGAATACCTAATTTTTGTACTATTTTTAACATCTCCTAAATTTATTATTGCAATTTTTTCTTATCACAAAAATACCAAAAAAATATATATTGGGTTTTTGTGTGTTTGCTCTTTTGATTGACTAATTATTTGATAAGTTAATCAAATTAATTTCTCATATGATTAATTCGATTGTTAGCTAATGAGTTTTATTAGCTTTAATTTTATTAGTTAGTATTTAGGTTAATTAGATTATAATTTAATGAGATAGGATTAAGGAAAATGGTTAAAATTGAAATGGTTGGGTGGCTAAGAGTGTAATTTTAATGCCAATTAAGTGGCTGCTAGGAGAGGGTTAAAACGACGTAGTTTTAAATAAAACTACGTCGTTTCATTAAGTGAAACCAAGATCCAATCTCATCCCTTCAATTCTCAAGATCCAACGGTCCTGGTTTAATTTCCTCCAAGGTATATAATCCTTTGTAAATCAGATTTTTGGCCATTATTTCTTAATACAAACCCTAGACCCCTCTCTCTTCACTCTCTCCTCTCTCTCACCCTCTCTTAAGCCGCCGCTGCCCCCTCCATTGTCACCATCGTGCGCCGCCACCTGTGGTGCTCCAAACACCATCAAACCTACACCATCTCCTTCCTCTACTCACCCAATTTCTAGACCTCCACCCAAATTCCCCAAATCTCCACCAAAAATCGACAAACCCAAACCCTAGTCGTGCCGTCGCCTCTGCCCCACCGCGTGCCACCGCCCAAAATCCCTCAAAATTTCACTAGTTCCTTGTCTCTTCATCCTTTACTCATATCCGAACCCCAAATCCTTAAACTCCATCTCAATCTCCATGAATCTTCAAAAAACCGAAACCCTAGCCGCCTATTTCTCCTCAAATTCGTCAAGTTTGAGACCTCACCACTACTTAATACCTACATGAGTGTGTGTTTCTTCCCTAATCTACCATTCTTTCTTGGTTTGAAGTCGAACCTCGGTGGCTAAATTCCGACGGGTTACAGACGAGCCTTTCTCGCTGCGGAGTTCGTTATTGGACTTCAGTTTGATTGGAGTTGATAATGACGGGCCAACAACAAGAAGAGCGTCCAGCATCAAACTTCATCCATCACTGCCCGAATCGCCACCACAACCGCACCACCACTGTCTCGGGCACTCGCGTTTCCGGTGCACCCTAATCCCTTATGTCCCTTTTTCTTTTTCTTTTCTTTCTGTTTCATTGTAGTTTGCTTAGGACTAAATTTCTGATTTTTCTTCTTTATTCGTTCATGTGTTTTATTTATCTTTAGTTAAGTTGTTAGTTAGTTTAGAGTGAGTAATGTTATTTGTCAGCTTAATATTTTCGAATCATGTACTTAGTCAATTGTTTAGGTTTCTATTAATCGTTGTTCAATAGTTTATCAATGTTCATTTGAGTTGTATTTCAGGTAGTGTTTCCTGATTCCAATTGTCTACTGTTTAGTTCTCATAAATCGATTGTCTTTAGCTTAGTTTGTTTGAATATTTAGGTCGATTCCATATAAGTCTTGTTTCTGTTTTGCTAGTTCTTAGTTGGTTTAAGTTTGAGTATATAAGATGAATTTCAGTCATGTGTAGATAAAAGCTGAATACTTGAGTTTAAAGTACATGGTTGTTGGGTATTTTACTGTTTAAACATGCTGGAAACACAACTGCTCTGTTTGTGTCAGAATTTGGTGAAAATGGACTGTTTTGGCACACAAAAGTTAGTCCTTTTGGACAGATTTTTGGTGAACCAAAATCTGTCCAAAAGGACTTATTTTTCCTACTTAAAGAGGTCATTTTTCAGACTTAAGGACACTAACATATTCTGGGCATCTCTACTCACTCAAAAAGAACACAAGTTTGAAGAAAAATTTCAATTGAAGCTTCCTTTAACAAGCTGAAATTGTGAGCTCTAGGAGTGAGTCTTAGAGAGCATAATTTTTTCGGAAAAAACAGTAGTCTTAGAGTTTTGTTTCTGAGTTTCCTTCTCTTGAAAGTCACTGGTTTTACTAAGATTTCTGGGCTGCTTTAACACTGCTGATTTCACTGCTGCTCCTATTGCTGCTTTCTGCTGTTTTTGCTCGTTTTCACCGCTATATTTTGGTGTTCCTCCATTTCAGATAACTCCGTCAATTGATGTTGTAATCCTTGATCCGAATGAGAGTGTGGATGAGATGATTCAAGCTTCTATATTTTATTTCATGCCATGAATATGTTGTGCTCCTTTTGACTATTTGATACATGTATTGAATATATGTGATGTAATAGTTCTAGTTTCATTATTCCCTTGTCCACTTATTATATCTATAAGTTGTATGAGGTATTTACAATGTTTGTACCGAAGACTAGCATTTTGATTTTTGATTGTAGAGTTTGCATAAAGTTATTAACTTAGAGTAGTTTTATATGCTAAAAGGGAAGAAGAAAAGGTTAGCGAGGCATCAAATGATTGAGCCATCATGGTGCTTTAAGAGAAGAATAATTTGAGCAAAATATGTTTTCTTTTTCAAGAATGTCACTGACGTCCTTCCTTTCTTTATTTTTCATTTTTGTTGTCATGTAGTCAATATGTCATTTGGGGT
>MDKI01045608.1:0-21070 GCA_005239505.1 Nicotiana paniculata
TATATATATATATATATATATATATATAATAGCTGAAAAGCAATTATCTCCAGGAAAAGTTATTTCTGAAGGACATCTATTTCGAAAGTACATTTGAAAAGTATTTGTCTTGTAGAAAAATGATATTTGAAAGAGCAGTATTTGGGAAAGTATATTTGAACACCACGTATTTTGATGATATTTGAAAGAGCAGTATTTGGGAAAGTATATTTAGACACCACGTATTTTGAAGAGACTATGTTTTAAAGATTTCTCTTTATGAAAATATATAAATATACATTCAGAGAAAGTATGTTTCAAAGAAGAAATTTATCTATTACGAAATAATTATATCTTTAAAGCTTTCAAAATAAACTCACGATTTAAAGGTTTTCACTCGATGGTTTGACCAGTTTTATAGAGTTTATTGGCTAAGGCCTGACGTGAATAATTGATGCAGTTCTGAGTTGCTAGTGTTTAATAGGGTTGTGGTTCCCGACATTTGGCTTGCATTCTTTCAATTCTCTTTGCGTATTTCTATTATGCTGTCTGTTGATCGTAATTATTGAATTTTTTCTGTATTATTCGATCGTACCGTTATTTATATCGAAAAATCTTTAGATAGATATTATGTTTCGGTCATTGGTACAGTTATGTCTTTTTACTTATTAGGCCAGTGGTGTCTTGACTAGTCCTCGTCACTAATTCACCGAGGTTAGTCTTGATACTTACTGGGCACCGCTGTGATGCGCTCATACTACACTTCTACGCATTTTTGTGTGCAGATACAAATTGTTGTTATTGTTAGCTGCATGGATCAGTAATGAGGAGACTCAAGGTAAACCTGCTGCTGCGTTCGCAGGCTTCAGAGTTACCTTCCTATTTATGTCAACTGTACTTATTATTTCTAGACACTTGTATTTAGATTCGGTTGAAAGATGTCGTAGAGCTTATGACTTGTATTTACCGGGTTTTGGGAAATTGTAAACTCTGTCAAGATTTCTATTTGAAAACTGTTACAATTTCTTTATTATTGTTGTTGGTCAGTGGAAATATTAGGCTTACCTAGTCCCTAAGACTAGGTGCCATCACGATACTCAACAGAGGGAAATTTGGGTCGTGACAAGTTGGTAGCAGAGCTCTAGGTTCATAGGTGCTACGAGCCATAAGCGAGTTTAGTAGAGTCTTGCGGATCGGTACAAAGATGCCTGTACTTATCTTCGAGAGACTACAGAACTATTAGGACAATTTCACTTCTTTCATTCCCATCGTGCGAGTTCATTGATCTTGAAGGTTGAAATTATTATTCCATTCTCTCACCGATGGTGAGGACACGATATGCGGTTCCTGATGATGTTACCCGAAGCAAACATCGCAAGGGTCAGAGATAGGGGCCGACAAGGAGCACGTGTTGCAGTTAAGATGCCTACCAGAGCAGCCGTTGAGGAGACGCCAGTAGTCCTAGTTAGGGGACAGGTACTGGAGGTGCCTGTTGCTACCCCAGACTTCAGGAGGCCTGGGCATAGTTTTGAGAATAGTTGGTACATTAACTCAGGCAGGTTTGATTCTAGTGCACTAGTTACTTCACAAATCGGGAGAGGAGTTCAGACTCCCACCGTCTACACTCCAGGGCAGTGAGATCATATTGGTCAGGTTCCAGTTGTCATGGCAGCACGACATGTGGTTTCAGTTCAACCCGTGGTTAGGACAGTATCATCGGAGGAAAAATACCTTGGACTTGAGAGGTACAGGAAGTACCACCCTTCTATCTTTCAGTAGATTGGCGGCAGATGGTGCCCCGGGTTTCCTGGGGGAGTGTCAATATATTCTTTGCATTTTGAGTGTTGTGGAGACGAGCATTATTTCTTTTGTCGCGCCTCAGATTCAGAGTAGTGGATTGATCAGTGGTGGCGGCATATAAGTTGGGGTGACCTAGCAGAGTTAGCTTTACTAGTATGGATTCAGTTTTCGGAAATGTTTTGAGGGGGGAGGGGGGGGGGCAAGGAGGCCTCGTAGATCGGAGAAATCCACTAGTCCTTTATATGGAAGCAGGGTACCCCCATAATAGAGGTTTTGTGGGTCAGCCAGTTCAGTTTGCATTACCAGCTTCGTATGGGAGCATTTCAGGTACCCATGGGTCCCAGAGGATCCGTATTATATGTTTCCACAGCTACATCGGCAGAGAGATTGTTTTCAGTGCGGAGATGTTAGCCACAGGGTGAGAGATTGTTCCATGATTCAGGTAGGTGTGTTATAGCAGGGTATTTAGGTGGGTAGAAGGCGCCCAAGAGGGGGAGGCCTGACCCGTTGATGTGTTGGATATAGTAGGCTAGAGGCCATCATTCCAGATATTATCACCTAGGTATGACTTGATGTGCTAAAGTGGGGATACCATTGTATTTCACTATAGTCCTGTTGGTCAGGACGAGTTTCCATTATTTGTTGTTTCATTTATGAGTGAGTTTCATGCTTTGCACTCTATTTTTGTGTTTGCTCCTGTTGGGAGATTCTATGAGTAGTAGCCCGTGTCTATCATTGTTTTATTCATCCTTGCTAGTAGTGAAACTGGAAGTGAGTCCATGTTGTCCTTTGTGGTAAGCTTTATGTGATTCTCCTAAGTATTTTGTTTTCGAGCTGTGATTGATACTCCATTAAGATGTGAGTAAGTGAGCGTTATGATTTTGTTAGTCGAGATGAATTAGCAGGAGATTTGTATTGGTATGATATATATTTCGCATGTGACATAGAGTTGAGGGCGAGACCCTCGTGATTCTTTGTGATTTGATATGTTTGGATCGGGCTGAGTATCGCAGTGGAAGTTATATCAGAATGGGATCCTTGTTATTTGTTCATATGCTTTGCTTCTTCCTTGTTATATTGCTTTTGGTAAGTCGGTATTGATATAGAGTTGTGCCTATGGGCTTGTTTGATAGTTCCTTTATATTTTTCGATTTCATATTCAGTCATTCTCATTATGTGCTCCATTAGTTTTAGCTTGCGGGATGTGTGCCTGGTGGTGTTAGTTGTGTCTCGGTGATTCGGGTGTCTAATGATGAGGTCTTCGTGTTTATTGAATCATTATCGGTATTATGGGACTTGTAAACAGAGTTCTTTCAGATGTGAGGCTAATTCCGATTGCTGAGTTGATTTCGGGCAGTTGTTGTGGTCAAAAGTGCTATTGAGCCTATTTGTGATATGCTATGTTGTGTGGTCGTGCCTTAAGGGCGTAGACCTGAGTTGATGCAGCTGGTTGAAGCTAATGCCGGATATGGATTTAGAATCGGGTCTTTTGGAAATGAGTAGAAGGTGAGGAATTGAGGTATGAGGCTTATCGATGGTGATGAGAAGGCTATATTGCAATTGTGATAGTGTCATCAGTCTTATGTAGGTTTGGGTGACGTGGGATCACCCACGGGTATGTGTTAGAAGTGTATAATCAATGATTGGATGAGTTCAAGGTGAATCTTGGCACGTTCGAGGACGAACGTTTGTTTTAAGAGGGGGAGGATGTAATGACCCGACCGATCGTTTTGAGAATTTAAGCTCCGTTCGGTGGTATAAGGTCATAGGAAGCTTCACTTTGTGTATATCGACCTGTGTGTGTGGTTAGATTCAGTTACCCGTTATTCCGGAGTCGGTTTGGGAGAGAATTTTAAAATTTTGAAGCTTAAGTGAATAAAGTTGTCCGGAGGTTTGACTTTTGTGTAGACGGCCTCGGAATGAGTTTTGGTTAATGTCAACAGCTTCGTATGATGATTTTGGACTTAGGCGCGTGTCGAGAATTTGATTTGGAGGACCGTAGAGTCATTTGAGGTAATTTGGCGGAAGTTAGGATTTCAGCGATTTCGGCCGATGGGGTGAAATTTTGATATCGGGGTCGGAATGGAATTCTGGAAGTTGGAATAGGTTCGTAGCATCATTTATGGCGTGTGCGCAAAATTTTAGGTCATTAGGATGTGGTTTTGGTTGGTTTTGGCATCGTTGGCGTATTTTTGATGTTTAGAAATTCTAGGCTTGAATCCGAGATTTATTCGGTGTTTTAATGTTGTTTTGGGTGTTCCAAAAGTTCGACTAAGTTCATGCATTAGTATGTGACCTATTGGTGTAATTGGTTAAGGTCCCAAGGGGCTCGGGATGGTTTAGGAAGGTTATCAGAAGGCTTGAAGTTTGGAAATGCAGCTGGTGCTGCTGTTCTGATGTGGTCGCATCTGCGGATAGGGGACCGCAAGTGCGAGCTTTGCAGGTGCGGCAAAAAAGAACGTAGGTACGAGGATAAGCGGACTGGGCAGCCTCCGCAGGTGCGGAACTTTGGGGCGCAGTTGCGGCCCCCGCTGGGGCGATTCTTGGGCCCAGGTGCGGGTAGGAGCGCAGGTGCGGTTTGTGTTTCGCACCTGCGATTGTGTAGGTGCGGTTAAGTTGTCGCAGGTGCGGATGTCCTGGGCAGATTCATATAAACGAGGGTTAGCCATTTTCTTCACATTTTGAGCTTTGGACTTCGGATTTGGGAGCAATTTTAAGGGTTTTTCACGCAAATCTAATGGGTAAGTATTCTTCCACTATAATTAATTATATTTCATGAATTAGTTCTTGTTTTTATCATTTAATTTGTGTTTTGGGTTGATGGAATTGTGGGTTTTGGAAGAAAACTTCCAAAATGAAAAATCATGATTTGAAAGACCAAATGTTATCGGAGTTGGATAAATTTAGTATGGGAGAACTCGTATCGGAATGGGTAATCGAAATTTATAAAATTTGTCAGGTTCCGAGGTGCGGGCCCGGGGGTCGACTTTTGGGTCGATTTTTATAATATTGTAAAGATTGAGACTTTATTATTCGGAATAGTTCCTTATACATTTTATATGTATTTTGAAGTTGTTTTAGTTGATTTTGAGCCATCCGGAGGTCTTCCCTCCCGAGAAGTGTATTTTTGAGTACCGGGTTGTCGTCTTTGAGGTAAGTATCTTTCCTAACCATGTGTGGGAGAACTTCCCCTTAGGATTGATTCTTTTATGTTTATTGTAGCCCGCGTACGCGAGGTGACGAGTGCATACTCGAACTTATTTTCAAATAGATTGCCCTTTTAGGATTTTTGGTCCTTATGTTCCCCGTGTATGAAGTGAAATTGTTATATCTGAATTCGTGATTTCTAGTTTCATCTCTTCCTGCTCAAATTAGAAATACATGCCTAGCATTCCTTGTTTCTTATATGATCTTAATTGACTTAAGTGAAGACTTTGTTTTTCCTACCGTTATACTATATATTTCTTCATACGCTTCCTATGTGACTAAAACTAGTATAATCTCGCGCTATAATTGTCTAACAAGTAATTGGAATATCTATACGTTGGTCAAGCATGCCCGTGAGTCATACATTGTGATTTAAGTGATTTTCCCTTAAGTACTACTTAGGTTTAATTGATGGCCGCCCATGTTGATGGTATTTCTTTGATGCTGCCTATTTACTGAG
Source organism: Nicotiana paniculata (assembly GCA_005239505.1). Classification (NCBI taxonomy): domain Eukaryota; kingdom Viridiplantae; phylum Streptophyta; class Magnoliopsida; order Solanales; family Solanaceae; genus Nicotiana; species Nicotiana paniculata. The sequence goes on from MDKI01045608.1 coordinate 5,447, forward strand.
CATTCGTTCAAACTGAGTTTATTCGGTGAAGCTAATTGTCTAAGTGAGATTGGTTATAGTTGATTCCCTTGCCGGGATGATTTGATTTCTTGGTTGCGAACTTACATATATAGAATCGTTGTTATATTTGCTTTGTTTTCCCCTCGTTATGCTGCTTTCTCTTTGTGCTTGGCCTTCCTTTCAGTGGCTACTTCTTATGAGTGAGTTTTTACCATTTTTGTGATTAAAGCCTTTGTATTGATTTGCTCATCGAACTTTGCATTCGATCTTGTTTGGTTTTGCGCCGGTTGTGGCAATATATGTTGTTGTTGTCGCATTCTGGTTTTTTCCTCAGTGGCTGCATTGATTTAAATTGGGACTACAGACCGAGATCCGGGAGCTTTCCCCTTGTACAACATTGCATATTTAAATTGGGACTATGGACCGAGATCTAGGAGCTTTCCCCTATACTGCATTGCATATTTAAATTGGGACTACAGACCGAGATTCGAGAGATTTCCCCTGTACTGCATTGCATATTTAAATTGGCACTACGGACGGAGATCAGAGAGCTTTTCCCCTGTACTGCATCGCATATTTAAATTGGGACTACAGACGAGATTCCGGGATCTTCCCCCTATACTGCATTGCATGACAAATTCTGAGTTGCGGGCTGAGTTCTGGTGTTTTTGTCATTGAGGAAATTTGGATCGAAAGATATATATATATATATATATATTGAGAAGTATAACTTAAAAGCAATTATCTCCAGGAAAAGTTATGTCTTAAGGACTTCTATTTCGAAAGTATATTTGAAAAGTATTTGTCTTGCAGAAAAATGATATTTGTAAGAGCAGTATTTGGGAAAGTATATTTGAACACCACGTATTTTGAAGAGACTATGTTTTAAAGATTTCTCTTTATAAAAATATATAACTATACATTTAGAGAAAGTATGTTTCAAAGAAGCAGTTTCTCTATTCCGAAATGATTATATCTTTAAAGCTTTCAAAATAAACTCACCATTTAAAGGTTTTCACTCGATAGTTTGACCAGTTTTATAGAGTTTATTGGCTAAGGCCTGACGTGAATAAATTGATGCAGTGCTGAGTTGCTAGTGTTTAATTGGGTTGTGGTTCCCGACATTTGGCTTGCATTCTTTCCATTCTCTTTGCGTATTTCTATTATTCTGTCCGTTGATCGTAATTATTGAATTTTCTTCCGTATTATTCGATCGTACCGTTATTTATATCGAAAAATATTTAGATAGATATTATGTTCCTGGTCACTACTTCACCGAGGTTAGTCTTGATACTTACTAGGCACCGCCGTGGTGTGCCCATACTACACTTCTACGTATTTTTATGTGCAGATCCAGGCTGTTGTTATTGTTAGCTGCATGGATCGTTGATGAGGAGACTCAAGGTAAACCTGCTGCTGCATTTGCAGGTTTCGGAATCACCTTCCTATTTATGTCAACTGTACTTATTATTTCTAGACAGTGGTATTTAGATTCGGTTGAAAGATGTCGTAGAGCTTATCACTTGTATTTACCAGATTTTGGAAAATTGTAAACTCTGTCAAGATTTCTATTTAAAAACTGTTACAGTTCCTTTATTATTGTTGTTGTTGAGTGGAAATGTTAGGCTTACTTAGTCCCTAAGACTAGGTGTCATCACAGTATCCAACGGAGGGAAATTTGGGTCGTGACATAGATACATGGAAAAACGGTATTTTGAGTACTTTTGACACACTTTGGACCTAAGGATTCTAGAACACACTAAGAGTAAGGAGGAGAATTATTCTACGAGTTTTTAACTTCCTTATTCCTATTTCCGTTATTGGTTATGAATTCTAGTATTGTAGTTTTGCATAGAATTATGAATAGATAATTTGTTATCTAGGGCTTTGATGGAACCTATTGAAGGATGATTTTCCTGTTACGTTAATATAGATGTGATGTAGCTTTTTATCTATTTGTTCAACTATGTTTATATTGTGGTTGGTTGAAGAGCTCTCAATGAGCTGTGCCTATTTAGTGTGTATTACTCGGAAGAGAGTGGATATTTAGATAGTTGTTGAACAACATCACTCCTAACATATATGAGGGATCAATACGAAGGGTTTTAAAGGTGGGATTAGGAATAACAAAACCTTGGTGCGATCCGAGTGAGCCGTAACTTAGTGCCAACTAGCATAATTCAGAAGAATATGTCTAGTAAATTGTGGTAGTTACTCGGGAGAGAATTACGACACTCAAAGAGCTAATGATCGGCAGAGAAAACTTAGGAAAATTTATAGGAAACGTGGCGGAAAGGATTCCAACAATATGGGAAATCATAACTCTAGACCTCCTTAATCTTGTCTCCAATCCTTATCCTTGTTAATTGTTAGTTTTACTATTTTTTAGTATTTTTTAGTTAATTAGATAAAAACAAACATTATAATCTTTATAATTAGGAAATTGTTTAAACTTGTGTTTCTTAGCGATATTGAACAACTGTAGCTGAGCCTTAGTTCTCCGTGGGATTCAACTCCGAACTTGTAAACCGGATTATATTTGCAACGACCGTTTAGTCTTTTTTATAAAGCATAGTTGGGCGTGATCAAATTTTGGCGCCGTTTCCGGGGAACTAACGATGTAGCTGTAGATGTACTTATTTCTAGGTTGCAAGTTTGAAATTTTATTTGTGTTTTCTTTTATTTGATAATTTTTTTAAAATTTTTATTTTTGACTTGTGAGACATGGCATCTTGGAATTGTGAGAGTTTTGATGTTGGTAATTATACTTTTGATCCTTCTTATGCATATTGTGGAGAAAACCAATTATTGCAAAATTATCAAAATATCTCTCGCTAGAGCGAGTTATGTGCACCAACTCAATCTTATGAGTGGAATGTGTGGGATATGCGTGGTGGTCAAGATGGTCACTTTCATGGTTGAGCTTATATGTCTTATCCTACCCCAACCCCTTACTTTGATGGTTCTACATTTTAAAGTGAAGTGAATAGGAACAAAAAACCCGGGGAAGCTGACTTGAAGGAGATCAAATGAAGTGCCTTGTGGAACAATATGATGAGAAACCACTGCAGATACAAAGGAAAGAGGCAACTATTCACAACTTGGAGGCTCAAGCTAATAAACTAATTGAACCTTGTAAAGTGCAACAAGCTTACATTGTTGATAATAGTCAAGAAGAGCATGAATTGGATGCAGAAATTGCCATTATAATGGAGGAGTTGAGAGTAGAATATGACCAAACCAACCAACTAGCATTTGATGATGTCGATGTTGAAGAAGTGGTACTGGAGTCAATGAGGACCTTACAAATACAATTTTAATTGATTCTAATTTTTGGCAGGAAGAGGAGGTCGATAACCAGTTGAATTTTTAGTTTGAGCGCATTGGTCCTCACTCCAATCATTTTTCAACATTGTGTTCGGAAGAAGAAATGGAAATTGATCCGTATTAACCAATGCAAGAGTCAAAGGACGAGGTAGATGAGCACTATATTCTGAAATTTTCAAGGCCGTCTAGGAAAAGTGACACTCCTCAGTTGAAAGCCAAAAAGTGCATAAAAATCATTTAATTCTTGGCTCGCAAAAATTTGTATCACCCAAGAGCATGATCATAGAGTATAATAAAAACTTTGGGCCCAATTCATAAGTTCAAAGTGGAGGCAAAAAGTGATTCACGTCTTGCCGCGACATTGAATCAAGCGCTTGTTGGGAGGTAACCCAACTTTATTTTCATTATTTATTTTTTATTATTGTATTATTCTTGCAGTGTCGATTTTTAATTTTGTAGGAGCATGGGAAGTAAAGCCATTGGAAGGATGCAACAACAAACCAGATGGTTGGAACTAAGTGTGAGGTACCCACACGAAGAACCGGGTCTGGGAGAAGTCTGAGTACCCGATGAGCTGCTAGTGCTTCGGTCTTTGACCTACCAAGGAGTTTCTTTTAATCTCTTGTATTTATGGGTGTGCATTGGGGACAATGCACAATTTTAAGTGTGGGGTGAAGAGATTTTCTGGATGACCTTCTATGCTATTTTAGTTGTGTTAGTTTAATTAATTAATTTTTTTTTCTTCTTTCGTAAAATAAAATAGGTTGGACTTTTCCGGACGATGGATCTATGGACAATTTTATTGAGGGATTTCAGTCGAAAGGAAAAAGACAAAAAGATTTTCTTTGTAGCTAGTTTAGTAATTCCCCCTTGGGTTTTCTTTGTGTCGCGATTCTTTTCTAATGATTTTGTTTGAACCGGGTATATTTAGTTTTATTTTTTAGGAGTAGGTGTCACGACCCAAATTTCCCACACGGGTCGTGATAGCGCCCAACAACGGGGTTAGGCAAGCCAACATAAGTTCTACCAAGTGTTACCCTTCCCATATGAATAATTAATCCAACTTTTACCAGTTTTAGACATTTATGTACAGGGTATTAGCCGGGGACATAAAAATAAAACATTTGATACGTGAGTCAAAAGATAACATATGTATGAAAATACAACCTAACAACCCAAAATCTACGCACGTGTGGGCCAGGAACTAGTGTCATGAGTGTCGCGGGCATCTATCAGACTACACCAGAATACATAAATATATACAATCCCTTAGTCTGAATGAAATAGACGGGAAAATAACAAAAGGAAACTCCAAGGTGCTGCCAGGAGATCGCCATTAAGAGCAGCTCACCGAGAAGTATAACCTACCCCGGTCAGTATCTAGCACCGGACTGATGATCAGACGTACCAACCTCCGGACCTGTATAGTCAAGTACAAAAAAAAAAGTGTAGCATGACTGCATACATAAGTGCGTACCATAAGTGCGTACCCAGTGAGTATCCCGCCTAATCTCGAAGAAGTAGTGACGAGAAGTCGACTCGATACTCACTAAGGTCCAACAATAATAATGTAAGACAGGATATAAGGAAAATAGTAGGCATGTAACAGAGTACAATAAACAAGAAGAACTCATAGAGTTTCCAAATAAACACCTAACAATAGAAACTCTCTTTTTATTCTTCCTCAAAACCATCGTCAAATCATAAGTCGGAAACAGTACAGAGCAGACATACGCGCGTGTGTGTAAAACAATTGGCTGGAGTCATAAGAGAGAACAACTATGCACTGCCGGGGATCGACCGGCCTGTACCAAGAGTGCATGCTCACCGTGTAATCATAACAAGAGTAGCTATGCACTGCCGGGGATCGACCGACCTGTACCAAGCGTGCATGCTTACCAATTATCAAGCCTACACACTGTCGGGGATCGACCGACCCGTACCAAGAGTGCGTTTATGAGGAAATCATGTAATATCATGGTATAACTTCGTCCATGCATTGCCGGGGATGAACCGGCCTGAACCAAGAGTGCATTCTCAATTAGTTCCCTGTGCACTGTCGGGGATCGACCGACCCGTACCATGAGTGCACTAATAATCCACCGTGGCGTACGACCTGCTCCCATAAGAGTGAAGGAAACTTACATATCGCTCGCGGAATGTAAATTGCAAAGCGACAATACGCGTATATCAAGTATCAAGCCTACTTCACATATTGAACTTTTCCATTTATTTAATCAAATGGGGTACTCAAGGAAACGGTGCTATATCCAAGCAAGAACATATAACAGGCAAATCATTTCAAAGGAGAATACAAGGCATGCTGTGGTCCTAAACTACCCTGACATAATAGGCGTAGTCGCTACCCGTGGACTCTCGCCACGTGGTACGCACGTTGCCCCCAAACCAATACATGAAACACATAGAATACCTATGGGGACATTTCTCCCTAAAGAGGTTAGAAAGGAGACTCACCTCGATAAAACCACTCCTCTGTAACGACCCGATCGGTCGTTTTGAGAAATTAAGCTCCATTCAGCAGCATAAGGTCTGGAATAGCTTCGAAATATGAGTATCGACTTACGTGCATGGTGGAATTAGGCTTTCGGATGGGTTAGAGTCAAATTGGAAGAAGGAACCTTGTTTTGGAAGTTTGAACAGTCAAAAGTTGATCGGAATTGGACTTTTGGGTAAACAACCTCGTAATGGATCGTGGACGATCTCAATAGCTTCGTATGGTGATTTTGGACTTAGCCGCATGTTCGGAATGCTTTTTTGGAAGTCCGTAGCTCATTTAGGCTTGAAATGCCAAAGTTTGAACTTTTGAAGTTCCAGTCTGATAGAAAGTTTTTTATCAGAGGGTAGGAATGGGAATTCCGGGAGTTGTAGTAGTTCCGTCATGTCATTTGGGATGTGTGTGCAAAATTTGAGGTAATTCGGATGAGTTTAGACGTGTTTCGGCGTCAGATGTGAATTCTAGAATTTTCCTAAGTTCCTAGGCTTAAATCTATGCGTAATCGATGCTTTTGATGTTACGAGGCGTGCTTTTAAGGCTGGACCTAGTTCAAATAAGGTGTTAAGGTTGGTTGGTGGTTTGGTTGAGGTCCCGGGGGCCTCGGGGGTGTTTCGGGTGCTTAGCGGGTGAGATTGGGGGCTTGGCAACTGCTGAACAAGACCTCTTCTGGTGTCTTCGCACCTGCGAAGGTTTTTCCGCAGGTGCGGCCTCGCAGGCGCGATGGCCTTGATCCCAGATGCAATAGTGGAGTCTTGGGCTTGTGATCGCAGGTGCGACCTGGGTTCCGCGGGTGCGGGACCGCAGGCGCGATCAAGCGACCGCAGGTGCGACCCCAGCACATTTTAAGTGACTTCCGCACCTGTGATGCTTTTTTCCGCAGGTGCGGTGATTGAGTCCGCAGGTGAGAGATTCCTGTGTGATTTATTCCAAAATTCGAGAGTTCATCTCATTAGTCTAAAAATCGGGTGAGGACTCAAGAATTGGCGATTTTCTGTGGGTTTTGAAGAGGAGGATCATAGGTAACATTTTCTAATCCTAATTCATTGTTAGACCATTAATTCCCTTTGTTTTCTTTAATTTAATTATCAAAAATTGGGGGGAAAACCATAGGAAAGGGTTGAGATTTTTTTCCAACCCAAAATTCTGAAAATTTATGGGGTTTTAGGCATCAGATTTCGATTGTTTTTGGTTGAATGAGATCATGAGTGAATGGGTGTCCGGATTTCGATTGTTTTTGGTTGAATGAGATCATGAGTTAATGGGTGTCCGGAAATAGAACTTTTACCCGATTCCGAGACGTGGGTTCGAGGGGCATTTTGGTCATTTACCTAATTTGGCGCCTTAGCTTTGAATTAAATAGTAGAATCAATTTCTTGAGATGTTATTTACGATATGTAATTGAATTGTATAGATTTTGGGCCATTTGGAGTCGGGTACTCGTGGCGAGAATGTGGTTTCTAGTTGATTTTGGGTCGGTTCGAGGTAAGTATCTTGCCTAACCTTGTGTGGGGGGCTTCCCCGTAGGATTTGAGTCTTCTCTGTTGATTGTATTCCTTGTACGTGAGGTGACGAGTGCGTGCTCGGATTTACTTGTGGAAATTTGCCTTTATTAGATTCTTAGCTCCTTGTAACTACTGAGTATGAAGTTGTTTTGATATGATTGAGTTCCCTGTTATTAGTTTCACCTCTACAAGTGTTTACTTGGAAATTATTTGCCCTTTGGTTTATTCTTGTTGCATAATTGACTCTTGCTTTGTTTAACTGAAAATCCCTACCCTTCTATAGTCGCGTTATCTTTCGTAATTGCTTGTCTCTATTTGGAAATAATTAGGATCTCTCATGTAATTAATTGGTCTTAATGGAGGTTACGGTTATCTTTCCTGTGCTCGTCCTTACTTGAAATCATTGTATATTCCTCGTAACTTGCCCAACTGTAAAAGAAGTTAGATATCCTATGCTTAGTTGATAATTCCTTATTTGAAATTATTTGATTCATGTTAACTTCCTTATTGTTGAACTATGTAGTATGAAATTGTTGTTTCATATTATTCTCCCTTGTTGCGTTATTCTTATGATGCTTAGTATTCTCTGTTATGGTTACTCCTGGTGAATGGAGGCACCTGAGTTGATTTCCTTGTGTTGTTATTGTAAAAATTGTCATTGCTTGTTGTACTTGTTGATATTGTGATGCACGAGGTTTCTGCCGTGCTATTGTTGATATTGTGATGCACGAGGTTTCTGCCGTACGGTTGTTGATATTGTGAAGCACGAGGTTTCTGCCGTGCTATGATGTTGATGTATTGCACATGCGGCGTAATAACGCGGGATATGTTTATATGCTTATATGTGCGTTACGCATATGGCGAAATAAGGTGGGAACATTATGATGCACGTGTGGCGGAATAGGTGGGACTTATTATGTTGTTATTTGCACACGTGGCGAAATAAGGTGGGCTATGTCAGGGGTTAGTTGTAAAGAATTGCGATGGCCCGTGGAGGGATTCCTATGTTGTTTATTATTGTGATTGTGGGTTACTTACATGTATGAGCCCTATCGCTTGGGAGTTGTGAGGAACCATTGTACGTGCAGTCCTTTCTCCTTTTTATGTTACTAGTTGGTAGAATTCTTGTTAAAACACTTGCACAAGCATACACGTAGTTGAACACTCCTATTAGAGGTGAATTCCTCCTGATTTGCTAAGGGTGGAGGTACGCCCTCGTTTATCCATCATATATGTGAGATTGGCCCTAGTTAGCGAGTTATTTGTCAGTATGACTGAGAGACTGATGGGGCACAAGATGCCAAGTGTTAGATTTCAGATGCTGGGGTTTCGGGAGTTGTGGTCCGAGATTTGGTAAGATTGTGGAAAACGTTGAGTAAGACCTTATGTGAGCATCATTGTAGGTTAAGAGCTATTAATTTGTTTTCCCTTACTGTGTTGTGACCTTGGGATTTGGATTGTGATTTTTTCCGTCATTACATATCATCATTTATCATTTTCTCGTTGTTATATGATTATACTGTTTACTTGACCAGTAGGTGTCTCGACTGTCCCTCGTCACTACTCCACCAAGGTTAGTCTTGATACTTACTGGGCACCGCCGTGGTGTGCTCATGCTACTCTTCTGCACATTTTTGCTGTGTAGATACAGGTACTCTCATTCAGTTCTGTCAGCCTTGGAAGGAGGCGTTTCTATAGAGACTTCGAGGTATATCTGCTACGTCCGGAGACCGAAGAGTCACTTTCTATCTTCTGTAATAAGTATAGCCTTTCAGTATTTTTCCTTTGTATAGACATTCTTGACTTAGAACCCCTTATGTATCCCTTAGCTTGTGATTTGTGAGATTCCGGGTTTTGGGGATTGTGTTGGCTTTCGAGAGTTTTTATTGTATGTGCCGAGCGGCACCTTAAACGCTGTTTATTTTACTAGTTTAGTTTTAATTACTTTCTTCCGCAATTATGGTTTATCTTCCGCATTGTTAGGCTTACCTAGTTGGAGAGACTAGGTGCCGTCAGGACATGTTCACGGAGGGAGAATTGGGATCGTGACATCCTCGGAACAAGCACCGGGTCAAAAGATGCGTCCGAAACTCCGAATTTACTCTTGACGGCTCATAACTAGCCAATCATAATATAATTAAGTCAATTCAAGTCCCAAGAAGGAGAACTAACAAGAAATCCCAAAATTTAAGCATTCTTGACGATTCTTGAAATTTTTACCCCGGGCCCACTCGCTCGGATTCTCGAAGCTCACGAAGGAAACACTTACCCAAGGCCTAGGGATCATAAATATACGATTTTTACTCGATTTCATGGCCAATTAACAGAAAATTCTAAGGTGATTACAAGTTCTAGGTTACTACCCAATTTTTTGAATTTTTGCACTAATTTGTGTAGTTAGTTAGGCTAAGATACATGCATAAAACAAATTTATGGGTGGAAATTACTTACCTCACAAAACCTGGTCGAAAGCTCTTTAAAATGGTGGGATTCGCCTAAGGAAGAAGGTGAAAATGAGAGAAATGGGTTTAAACCCCGTACTTAAACTCACTGCCTGAGCAGTGATCACACCTACGATAGCCGGGACCGCACCTGCGTTCTCGTATTTGCGAGAAAAACCTCGCACCTGCGGAACAGGGCTGGGGGTTCTGGGATCGCACCTGCGAAAGGGCAGACCGCACCTGCGATGGCTGGCCCAGCCAATGGTGATCGCATATGCGATGCCTGGGACCGCACTTGTGGTCTCGCACCTGCAATGCTGGGCAACCGCACCTGCAGTCACACCAGAGCAGGTGCACCAGCAACTGAGTTTGCTGGTTTTTAGCCCCGTTAGGTGCCCGGAAGGCACCTGGGCCCACCCGACCCCTAATCTAAATATACCAACGAGCCCCAAATCATAATACGGACTCGCTCGAGCCTTCGGAACACTCAAAACAACGCTAAAAGTCGAAATCACACCCCCAAACCTCAAGAACCAAACTTAGGAATTTTAAGTTTTTCTAACTTCGCTAATAACGTGCCGAACTGACCTATACATCTCGGAACGACCCCAAATTTCACAGATTCTCACACAACATCCTACGAACTTTCCCGTGCGATCAAATCACCAAAACAACATCATATACACCACATTAAGCCTCAAAGTTCATGAATCCTATCAAATTTCATAGAATATCAAGTTTCCCATTTTTACGTCCAAAACACGGCAAACGAAATCCGATTTCAACCAAACTTTACAGAAAGCGCTTAAAACATATATAAGACCTGTACCGGGCGCTGGAAAAAAAATACAGGCCCGATACCATTACTTTCTAATCCGATTTCATTTTCAATTTCCTTAAATATTTTCAGAAAACAATTTTTACTCAAAAATTCATTTCTCGGGATTGGGACCTCGGAATTCGATTCCGGGCATACGCCCAAGTCCCATATTTTCCTACGGACCCTCCGGGACCGATAAATCGCGGGTCCGGGTCCGTTTACCCAAAATGTTGATCAAAGTCGAATTTATTTATTCTAATATCAAATCATGGCATTTTTCACAGAATTTCATATTTAAGCTGTCTGGCTACGCACCCGAACTATGCACGCAAATCGAGGTAATTACAAATGAGGTTTTCAAGGCCTTGGGAGTGCGGGATGGGTAATAACATAGGTGATGACCCCTTTGGGTCGTCACATTCTCCCCCTCTAAAATGATCGTTCGTCCTCGAACGGACAGAAGAAAAAAGTACCTGAGTCGGGAAATAGATGAGGGTAACGGCTCCGCATATCGGACTCGGACTCCCAGGTCAATGCCTCAGGAGGCTGACCCCTCCACTGAACACGAACAGAAGGGAAACTCTTGGATCTCAACTGACGAATCTGCCGGTCTAGAATGGCTACCGGCTCCTCCTCATAAGATAAGTCTCTATCTAACTGGACAGTGCTGAAATCTAACACGTGGGATGGATCGCCGTGATACCTCTGAAGCATGGAAACATGAAAAACTGGATGTATGGCTGATAAGCTAAGTGGCAATGCAAGTCTATAAGCCACCTCTCCCACTCGATCAAGGATCTCAAGCGAACCAATGAATCTAAGGCTAAGCTTGCCCTTCTTCCCAAACCTCATCACGCCCTTCATAGGCGACACTCGGAGCAATACTCGCTCACCAACCATGAAAGCCACATCTCGAACCTTGCGATCCGCATAACTCTTTTTCCTGGACTGAGCTGTACGAAGCCTATCCTGAATGATCCTGACCTTGTCCAAGGCCTCCTGAACCAAATCTGTACCCAACAACCGAGCCTCTCCCGGCTCAAACCATCCAACCGGAGATCGACATCGCCTACCATATAAAGCCTCATAAGGAGCCATCTAGATACTCGACTGGTAGCTGTTGTTGTAGGAAAACTCTGCTAGAGGCAGGAACTGATCCCATGATCCTCCAAAGTCAATAACACAAGCTCGGAGCATGTCCTCCAATATCTGAATAGTTCGCTCGGACTGCCCATCCGTCTGAGGATGAAATGATGTGTTCAACTCCACCTGAGTGCCTAACTCTCGCTGAACTGCTCCCCAGAAACGCGAGGTAAACTGCGCGTCCCGGTCAGAAATGATAGATACTGGCACACCATGAAGGCGAACAATCTCCTGAATATAGATCTCAGCTAACCTCTTGGATGAATAGGAGACTGCCACAGGGATGAAATGCGCTGACTTGGTCAGCATATCAACAATGACCCAAACTGCATCGAACTTCTTCTGGGTCAACGGGAGTCCAGTAAGGAAATCCATAGCAATGCGCTCCTATTTCCATTCAGGAATTGGCATCTGCTGAAGTAGGCCTTCTGGCCTCTGGTGCTCATACTTAACCTGTTGGCAATTGAGGCACCTAGTCACATATTCCACAATGTCCTTCTTCATTCGCCTCCACCAGAAATGCTGCTTTAAATCACGATACATCTTCGTAGCACCAGGGTGAATATAATATCGAGAACTGCGCGCCTCCCCTAGAATCCTCTCCCTCAGGCCATCAACATTAGGAACACATAAGCGGCCCTGAAGTCTCAGAACACCATCCTCGCCAATAGCAACCTCCTTGGCCCTACCCTGAACCACTGTTTCCCGAATTAAGGTCCTTTAACAACTCAAGCCACCTCCGCTGCCTCAAATTAAGGTCCCTCTGCTTAAGTAAATATTGCAAACTGTGGTGGTCAGTGTAGACCTCACAAGATACACCATACAAGAAATGCCGCCAAATCTTCAAAGCATGAACAACCGCTGCTAACTCCAAATCGTGCACAGGATAGTTCTTTTCATGAATCTTCAGCTGGCGTAAAGCATAAGCAATAACCCTACCATCCTGCATCAACACACATCCTAGCCCGATACGCAAAATGTCACAATATACCGTATACATCCCTGACTCGGACGACAATGATAGTACCGAGGCTGAGGTCAATGCTGACTTGAGCTTCTGAAAGCTCGCCTTACAATCGTCGGACCATCGAATCGGGGCATTCTTTTGAGTCAATCTAGTCAATGGAGCGGCAATAGAAGAGAATCCCTCCACGAACTGACGGTAGTAGCCGGCTAAACTCAGAAAACTCCTGATATCTGAAGTTGTAGTGGGACGTGGCCAACTCTAAACTGCCTCAATCTTTTGCGGATCAACCTTGATACCCTCACTAGACACCACATGCCCCAAGAACGCCACCGACTCCAACCAGAACTCACACTTGGAGAACTTAGCATATAACTTTTGTTCTCGCAAGGTCTGAAGCACTACCCTCAAATGCTGCTCGTGCTCACCCGGGCTCCGTGAGTAGATCAATATATAATCAATGAAAACAATAACGAAGGAGTCAATATATGGCCTGAATACCCTATTCATCAAGTCCATAAATGCTGCTGGGGCATTAGTCAAGCCAAAGGATATCACTAAGAACTCATAATGGTCGTATTTGGTATGAATTGCAGTCTTCGGAACATCGGCGGCTTGAATCTTCAACTGGTGATAGCCTGACCTCAAATCAATCTTAGAGAACACACGAGCACCCTGTAGCTAATCAAATAAATCATCAATGCGCGGTAGAGGATACTTGTTCTTGATGGTCACCTTATTCAACTGGCGATAGTCAATACACATCCGCATAGACCCATCCTTCTTCTTCACAAATAAGACCGGAGCACCCCACGGTGACATACTTGGCCTGATAAATCCTTTGGCCAACAACTCCTTAAGATGTTCCTTGAACTCTTTTAGCTCCTTAAGGGCCATACGATAAGGAGGGGTAGAAATAGGCTGAGTATCTGGAGCCAAATCAATGCAGAAATCTATATCTCGATCTGGAGGCATGCCTGGGAGGTCTGAAGGAACCACATCCGAAAACTCTCGAACAACAAGCACTGAGTCGATGGTGGGAGACTCGGCGGTGGTGTCCCGCACATAAGCAAAATAAGACAGACACCCTTTCTCGACCATATGCTGAGCTTTCATGAAGTAAATGACCCGGCTGAAGGTGCTAACTGAAGAACCCTTCCATTCTAACCTCCGCGACTCAGGGATGGCTAAAGTAACTTTATTGGCATGGCAATCGAGTATGGCATGATACGGAGATAGCCAATCCATGCCCAAAATAACCTCGAAATCGACCATATCAAGCAACAACAGGTCGGCTCTAGTGTCAAGCCCATAAAAGGTAATCACAAAAGACCGGTAGACCCGGTCTACCACTACAGAGTCGCCCACAGGAGTGGATATATACAAGGGAGAACCCAAAGACTCACTAATAACATCCAAAGAATGGGCAAATGGTGCTGAAACATATGAATATGTAGACCTTGGATCAAATAGCACTAACGCCTCTCTGCCACAGACCGAAATAATACCTATAATCACAGCGTCTGATGCCACTGCATATGCCCTGGCGGGAATAGCATAAAATCTAGCTGGAGCACCTGATGACTGGGCTCCCCTAGGACAAGCTGGAGCTGAACGACTCCCTCCTGACTGGCCTCCCCCTCTAGGACGGCCCCTGTGAACCTGCCCCCCACCCCTAGGTGATCGTGCTGCCGGTGCTGAAGGCCTACGCTGGTGACTATGCTGTACAGCCTTGCCCCGATATCTGGGACACTTCCTGATCACATGGTCCAGCTCCCCACACTCGAAACAACCTCTACATGCGATAGCGTGCTGCCCTGAAGAAGAAGAATCCTGAATGGCTGGGGGGGGCGACAGGAATCATCTGGCATGGCACTAAAATAGGAACCGGAGGATCCTTGACGGCTGGAGAAACTGCTGAGCGCACTCTGAATAGCCTGAGGATGATAAGAACGCTCTGACATAGTACTAAGCTGGGGCCTGACTGGAACAACCCCAAGAGGTAGTGAAGGTACTGAATAGGAAGGCCTGCTGAACTGACTACCTCCGACTGACCCCTGCCCCTGGCTGGAGCACCCCTGAAGTCACCTGTAAACCTGGCCCTCTTGCCCTGCTGACCTTGCTCCCTGCTCCTCACACGGTAAACCTCGATACGTCGAGCTATCTCGGCTACGAGCTGATATAGGGTACCCATCTCTACCTCTCTGGCCATGGAGATCCGAATACCCAGATGTAAGCCTGCCACAAACCGTTGAACCCTCTCTGCATCTGTGGGCAATATCATGAGAGCATGGCGAGATAACTCTGAAAACCTCACCTCATAATCTGACACGGACATCTGTCCCTACTCCAACCTCTCGAACTGACCCCGAAGTTCCTCCCTCTCAGACGGTGGAATGTATCTATCCAAGAATAGCCGGGTGAACTGACTCCAAGTGATAGGAGAAGAGTCCGCTGACCTACCAAGAACATATGACTGCCAGCGGCGGCGAGATCTGCCCTCAAGCTGAAATGTGGTAAAGTCCACCCCATGTGACTCCAATATCCTCATATTGTGCAGTCTGTCCCTGCACCTATCGATAAAATCCTGCGCATCCTCACCCCGCTCACCCCCGAAGGTCGGCGGGCATAGTCGGGTCCATCTATCAAGCATCTTTTGCTGGTCCCCCTCTACAACTGGCATGGGCTCTGGTACTGCCACCCCAGGCTGAACCCCGATCACGGGTGGAATATCTGGGGTACGATGTACTGCTGCTGTTGCCCCTGTAGCCTGAGCGGTAGGGGTCTGAATTCTCCCTCCTACTTGAGAAGTAGCAGGATCTAATGGAAGTATACCTGCCTGCGACATGGTATCTGTGAACAACTATTTTTTGACCACACCGAAATTCTATACTATTTTGCTATAAATATTA
>MDKI01068648.1:0-18332 GCA_005239505.1 Nicotiana paniculata
TTTCGATCAACGGCCGGGATTTGGTTGACTAAACCAAACGGGGTCGTTTAGGATGGTGTATGGGGCAGGCCGGGTAAGGGGATTATTGGGTTGGGCAGGTGAGTAGTGTAGATATAGGTTTGGGCCTGGGTATTTCTTGGCCCAAGTCCGATTTAGGCCTAATTTTGCCTATACTAAATTAATTAATTAGATTTTAATTAAATCAAACACTTAATAGAAAAGTGTAGTGATTAATTCTAATTTAATTTGTCTATTAATTAATTAATTTTAATATTCCTAATTAAACCCATAAAAAATGATTAATTTTAGCAATTAGTTATCAAAACTACATCACCTCAAATAATCATTATTCGTTTTGTTATTCAATTCAATTACTCACAAATAATGAGTTTATAATTCCTTGATAATAATGGTGCGCCGAATTATGCAATTTTAAATAATTTTAAAAAAGACGAATTATGAATATGCAAATGCAAAATAATTCACAATTAATCACTAAAAATTCAACAAAATCTATGAAATTAATTTATTTATCTAATTTTGTAGGAGTATTTAATAGGTGAAAAATCACATGCTCACACCTACTATATAAAGAGGGTCTGATTACTTATAAAACACATTGTAACGCGCATCCCAAAGTAATATATTATTATTTTTAGTTCTTATTATTCTCTTGTCATTCTGTTCTGATATTGATAAAAGCACTTTTGGCTCGAGGTTGGCTAATCTTCTAAGGCTAAGACTCTTCAACTTGTGTGGTTTGCATTTTTTAAACAGTCACCATTGATCATTGATGTGAAAAAAGTTACAATTTGAGTTTGGCATCCCAAACTTTGTACATGATCATTAAGATGTGACTATCAAACTATATCCTAACTAAAGGATAGCAAAATCAGAGTAGGCTCAAGGAGGATCATAAATGATGTTAGAGGGTTTTGTGTGCTTAATTCTGAAGGTAGGCAAGCCCCATTTGTACATATTTACTAGACCCTTTATATTGTTAGGGAGATCAGAGAAAAGGTTGAAGATCTTGTTTCCTTCAATTCTGTGACTCAGAGTTGCTAAACTGTCGGCAGGTCTATTGGCTTCTCTGAAGCAGTGATTGATGTTGAAGCCGTAATCTTCAATCATTTTCTGGATCTCTTTTATTTGTTTGCTGATGTTCCATGGTTTCTTCCACTCTCTTTTGTCATATTTGACCATTAGGAGTGAGTCAGACTCTCCTATGGCCATCTCCAGACCTCTGTTGACACACCATTTCAACCCAAAGAGAAGAGCTTCAGCTTCTGCGTAGCTACTGGTGCCTACTCCTAGAGGGATGGAGTAGGCAGTGATGAAATTTCCTTCTTGATGTCTCATAATCCTTCCCCCTCCACATTTCCCATTAGAGCAACTTCCATCACTGTTCATCTTGACTATTTGCGCAGGTGGTCTGATCCATCAAACTAGGAAGCTGCTAGTCTGTTGAATCTGTGCATCACAGGCTATGTATATGCTACTCCAGCTATCTCTGATGTGAAGTCTGCTAAAATGTTTCTTGATCATATTCAAAAGAAAAATAGTGATATTAGAACTGGTTCTATACATTGAGGGTCTAGTACCTTCAAACTTGTTGCAACATTTTGATCTCCAAAGCTCCCAACAAATGATAAGTGGGAGATTCTTGGTGATGTATCTAGAGATTGGATTGGACGATTTGTGGTTCCTCCAACTCAAAAGGGTCATGTTCAAGTTGTTGAAATTCCATCCAATACCCAAAGGCCCGGCAAATTTCCTCCAAATTTTCCTCGCAAGGTCACCTTGGCAGAATACGTGGTTATTGTCTTCCAGTTCAGTTCGGTTGTTTGCAGAGTTACAACAATAACATTGGGGATTTAGTGCAATTCCAAGCCTGGCCACTCTCTTGTCAGTGCAGAGTTTCTTATCAATGGATCTCCATAAGAGGAAAGATATCTTAAAAGGAATGTCCTTAGTCCATAAGTTATTATAGAAAGGGTTGTGGTCTTTCCTTTGCCTAATAGCATTCCAGGTGGAGCTGATGGTAGATTTTCCTAATTTGGAATGGCTCCAGTTGGCTTTATCATAGTAATTGCTTTCAAGTTCAATGCCCAAGGATAGTAGATGAGATTTGGTGTCTTCATTTGGTTGAATGGTGAGCATGTTCCAATTCCAGGTGTTGTTCTAAAGAATTTCATTCAGCTTAATGTTTGGCATGGGGACCTCAGAGATAGTAATCTTATATAGAGGACCTAATGAGCACCAGTTGTCAAACCAAAAGGATACATCTCCTTTTCCAATGTTCCAAACAATATTGAGCTTCATTTCTTATTTGATGTCACATATGGCTTTCCAGTTTTGCGAGTTCCCCTTGTTCCGGTTAATAGTAATAGGATGCTTTAACTCACAGTATTTAGAAATCATGAAGGATCCCCATAGAGAGATTGTTGTTCTTAGATTCCACCATTGCTTAGATCTAAAGGCCTTACAGTTATCACTGATCCTCCTAAAATGAGCACCACCTTCACAATACGGATATCACAAGTTTTCCCATGCAGCCTAGTGATACTTTCCTCCACTATCTTGCCCTGACCAGAAGAATCTGGCTACAAATTTCTCAATGAGATCTAGAGTTCCTTTTTGTGGATTAACTGCAGCCAAAAGATGAATAGGGAGAGCCAGAAGAACATGTCAGATGAGGATGGCTCTTCCTCCAGTTGAGAGGAGTTTGGTATGCCATTCTCTGATTCTTCCAATGACTTTGTTCACAATATCTGAATAAAATTCAATCTTCTTTCTCCCTATTGTGAGAGGGAATCCCAAATATTTAATTGGAAACTTTTGATATTTCATGCCAGTGATAGCCTTTATCTGTTGATAGTGACCAAACTGGTCTTGGTGCTCATTGAAAAACAAATCTTGTTCTTATTGATGAGTTTCCCGGAGATCTTCTCATAGTCCTTTAAGGTGCTCAATACCAATCTCATGGACCTCTTGTTTCCATTACAGAAAAGAATGGTGTAGTCTTCAAAAGAAAGATGGTTAACTTTAGAACAATTAGTATTCATATAAAAACTTTTGTATCCCACTCTACTATGTAGATTGTTCATCATTTGTGAAAGAATTTCAGCACTTGAAATAAATAGAGAAAGGGAGAGAAGGTCTCCCTTCCTTAAGCCCCTCTCAGATTGGAAGAAGCCATTTCTTCTTCCATTAACCAGCACAGAGTACTAATATTGGAGATGTACTTGTAAATAATCTCTATCCACTGGTCACTAAAGCCCATCTTTTTTGGAAAATTTTCAAGGAAAATCCACGAGACTCTATCATATGCTTTGGCCATATCAAGTTTCAGAACAACATTGCCTCCTTTATTTGGTTTGTTGATATCACTGATGATCTATTGTGCAAGGAGTATGTTTTTTGAGATTGATCTCCCTTAAATGAAGACATATTGATTTATGGAGATAACCCAGGGTAATATACTGGAGATCCTGGCGTTGAAGATTTTAGAAATGATTTTGGAAGACACATTACAAAGGCTCATTGGTCTGAGGTCCGAGAAACTTTAGGGGTGATCACCTTTAGGAATCATAACAATACAGGCGTGAGTGTAAAATTTGGTAAGATTTGAGCCACCAAATACGGCTTTCACAGTATTATGCACATCCTCAGCTATAATGTCCCAACACTTGTGATAGAACATCCCACTAAGGCCATCAGGCCCTGGGGAGATATTGACATCTACAGATAACACAACCTCAGTAAACTCTTGGAGAGTAGGGATGGAACTAATTCTAATGTTTTCCTCATCTGTAATACATCTTTCAATGCAGTCTAGTGCCCTAAAATCTGTATTGTTGGGGCCTTCGGAAAAAAGGTTCTTGTAAAAGTTCACAGCTCCCTCAGCAATAGACTCATAATCTTCAAGCCAGTTACCTTCATCATCTTGGATCCTTCTAATTGTCAATTTCCTCCTTTTCTCTTTGATAGTCGCATGGAAGTAAGCAGTATTGGCATCACCCTCACTGAACCATTTAACTCTAGCTTTACGTCTCAAAATATAGTCATTAATCTTTAGGTATCTTTTAAACTCTGCTTTACTCTTAGACAATTCACTGCTATTCTTTTGGGTGTTGTTAGTCATACAGATCTCTTCTAGATCCATGATGAGGTTTTCCAATATTTTAGTTCTTCAAAGATATCTTCAAAGGTTTCCCTGGATCATGTACTAAGGGCCTTAGTAGTGTTCTTGATCTTCTGATGCAGGATATATAAAGAGTTTCCTTGGATGTAGATATTCCAACTGTTCTGCACTGTCTGAGTAAAATCAGGATGTTCAGTCCAGAAATTAAGGAACTTGAAGTATCTGGCTCCTTGGGTATCTTCATGATGAAGCTTAACCAGGAGAGGAGCATAATCTAAGTAAGATCTGGATAAGTGAGTGACAGCTATGCTGTTGAGAATATCGAACTAATCTGAATTGTATACCAATCTTTCAAGTCTTTTCCATATAGTCAGGGGTGGATGTGCCGACCCACCAAATTCGCTACTGATTTTCCCGCCCGATGTGCTCAAATTCGAATCTGCCATGGCTGCCTAAGTTCAAGACCCTGTGAAAACTCTTGAACTAATTCAAGGACAAGCATGCTATGCAATTAATGCAAAGGAGGAGAAGCAACACATGAATAGGAGTGCACCTGAACAAAGTATGCCCATGAAAGGGACAACCTACACCAGTCAAAGCAAAATTCCCATTTTGGGCAATGACACAAAACTGGCGCCCAAAGCATCCCTTCCCAAAGTATATAGGCAGCCCTTGTGGGCCTTTCTTTTTCTTTCTTTGTAGTACAAGCAGAGTAGTGGCTGAGTAGCATATATACATGTATAAGCCTTTGTCAAAGGCATCTCCAACACTTGTATTTTCCCTTTGTTCATCAATATAATCTGAAAATTGGCCCTTGGCCTCCCAAAACATTTTGTGCCTTAGCTTCATTTCTTTCCAGCTTTGTGTGTGTGAGTGTTTGCTATTGTTAGCATGAGTTTGTGTGCTTGATTCGAGTGAGGACTGAAACTGTGAGCAGTGTTTAAACTGTCCGGTTGTCCGCACGGTGCTTGTTTAAATTAAGCCCGTGACAATTGGTATCAGAGCTTTGGCAAAAGAACATGGCAAACGACAGAGAGGATGCTGGTTTTGGCACCGTTCGTGGGAGAGACGAGTCACCAACAAGAAAGCAGAAGCAAAAGAAGAGGGGAACCAACAAAGTTTGAGATCCTGACATGGGCATAGAAAGTGAGGGTATGACTTATGAGCCATCCTTACAAGAGGCTTGCCATGGAAAAGAAGATGATGGGTTTGCTTCAGGCCGTGTAGATGCGCAGATAGATCCCACCGAGGCTGGTTTAGCTGCCTTAAACCAGCGTATTGAAGTTGTTAAAGGTAACTTCGCTTCGCTTGAGTCTACTGCCTCAGAGGAGCTTGGAGACGTCAACAAAGTTTTGGATCAATTGGCCGAGGAGCACAAGGACTGACCAACCTTGAGATCAAGCTGACCAAGGCTGTTTCAAGATTGCACGGGGAGGTTGAAGCTCTTAAGCAACAACTGGAGGCAGCTAGACTTGCTGGTGGTGCTGGTCTTGTGATGGTTCGTGAAACCAAGATCGAGGGCCCAAAACCTAAGGAGTTTAGGAGTGAGAGGAACGCTCAAGATGTCGAGAACTTCATTTGGAATATGGAGGACTACTATGAGCACCTCAATATCATTGATGAGGCTGCCAAGATCCAGGCAGCGACGATGTACTTAGCTGACACCACCATGCTTTGGTGGCGGAGGAAGAAAGATGAGATGGAGAAAGGCACTTTCTCCATCAGAAATTGGGAGCAGTTCAAGTTCGAGCTTAAGCGCCAATTTTACCCAAAAAATATCGTCAATGAGGCTCGCCGGAAGTTGAAATAACTGAAGCAAACAACTTCCATTCATGAGTATGTGAAGGAGTTCACAAAACTCATTCTGCAGATTCCTAACATGACAAGTGATGACTTGTTATTTTACTTCATGGATGGCCTTCAAAGTTGGTCCAATAGGAGTTGCAACAACGTCAAGTAAAAGATGTCGACGAAGTTATCGCCGTGGCTGAGTCCTTAACAGATTTTAGGACAGAAGCCACAAAAACAAAGGACACCAAGAGCAATCCTACCAATCCTGGAGGAGATCGTGCATATCGTGACAAGGGCAAGCAAACTACTTCCCATGGTTGTGCTTTCAAAGGAGAAGGCAACTGTAATTCTCACTGGCGCGACAGGTACAACGAAAGGAAGAAGGCAAATGGTCCTCGCAATGGCTGTTATCTTTGCAAGGACCCCAACCATATCTATAAGGATTGTACTTCTTTGGGAAAGCTTGGTGCCTTAATTGCAGCTGAACGGAGGCAAGTAGAAGGGGCTGCGTAAGATACTGCACAAGTAGGCGAAGCTGCTGCTCAAGAGAGGCGTGATATGGCTCATCTTGACCACATGATGCTTGGTGCGTTGCTGACCAAAGAACCTGCTTTGAAACAGGTTGTTCGAGACAAAACTGACCTTGCTCAAATGGTTCATACTTTTCTTGGTGATGTGAGGGCAAGGAGCCCAGATTAAGGGAGAAATGATCACTATTCGTTGATGCAAAATTGAACGGACAGTCCGTTTGCATTATGGTGGACACCAGTGCGACACATAATTTTGTGACTGAAGCAAAGGCTAAATCACTTGGCCTTGTGTTTGGTCCCAGCAGTTCTTTGTTGAAAATAATCAATGCCGACCTTACGAACGTGAATGGAGTTGCTCGCAACATGCATCTCAACTTAGGTGCTTGGCAGGGGAACGTCAATTTCTTTGTTGCTCCCATGGACATGTGTGATGTTGTGCTTGGTTTGGACTATTGGGATGAAGTCAGGGCATTCATTTCCCCTAGTATTAATCAGATTTATATTTGGATCCAAGGGGTCCTTGTGTGGTACCAACTGTTCGAGTGCCACAAGTCGTGGGCCAACTGTCCGCGATGCAAATTATGAAAGGCTTCAAGAGAGGTGAAGCCACGTTTTTAGCTGTTGTAATAGAGATTGAAGGAGACAAGGTTGATGAAGTCTTGCCCCTATATGTGCAGAAGGTTCTCAATGAGAACAAATACATCATGCCCGAGGACCTTCCCAAATGGTTGTCACCACGTAGGGAAGTTGATCATCAGATTGAGCTGATTCCGGGAGCAAAGCCACCTGCCATGGATCCGTATCACATGGAACATCCAGAATTGAAGGAATTGAGAAAGAAACTGAAGGAGCTGCTTGAGGCGGGACATGTTAGACCGTCAAAAGAACCATTTGGCGCACAAGTATGGTTCCAAAATAAGCAAGACGGATCATTGTGGTTGTGCATAGACTATCGTGCTCTCAACAAAGTCACGGTAAAGAACAAATATCCAATTCCTTTGATAGCAGATTTGTTTGATCGTCTTGGCAAGGCCAAGGTGTTGAGCAAGATGGATTTAAGGAAAGGATATTATCTGGTTCGCATAGCCAAAGGAGATTAACCAAATACAACGTGTGTGACACGTTATGGAGCTTTTGAGTGGTTGGTAATGCCCTTCGGCTTGACCAACACCCCCGCTACTTTCTGCACTTTGATGAACAAGCTGTTCCATCCATATTTGGATCAGTTTATATCCATCTACCTTGATGACATTATGATTTACAGCAGCTGCATGGAGGAACATCTTGATCACCTCCGCAAAGTTTTCCAAGTTTTAAGGGAAAACGACATGTTCGTGAAGAGGGAGAACTGCTCTTTTGCCAGCCCCAAGTGCAATTTTTTGGGCATACAATCAGTCAAGGACAAATTCATATGGATAGCAACAAGGTCGCGGCGATTAGAGATTGGGAGGCCCCAACGAAAGTAACCGAGCTGCGGTCCTTTCTTGGCCTTGCCAATTATTACCAGCGATTCATTCTTGGATATTCTGCAATTGCGGCTCCGCTCACAGATTTGCTGAAGAAGGATCACTCTTGGGAGTGGTCTGATTTGTGTCAAAGTGCATTCGAGGATCTCAAGTCAGCGATTACGGAGGAGCCTGTTTTGGCTTTGCCCGACTTTTCTAAGGTCTTTGAGGTCCAACCGGATGCATCTGATTTTGCTATTGGAGGTGTCCTAATGCAAGAGGGCCATCCAATAGCCTTTGAGAGCAAAAAATTGAACGATGCGGAGCGTCGTTACACTGTTCAATAAAAGGAGATGACGGCAGTGGTTCATTGTCTAAGAACCTGGCGTCACTACTTTTTGGGAGCTCATTTCATTATCAAAACGGATAATGTGGCGACAAGCTATTTCCAGTCCCAAAAGAAGTTGTCACTTAAGCAAGCAAGGTGGCAGGACTTCTTGGCGGAGTTTGACTATTCCTTGGAGTATAAATTGGGGAAAGCCAATGTTGTTGCCGATGCTTTGAGTCGGAAAGCTGTGCTAGAAACTATTGTTAGCACGACCAACAACGATATTCTTGATGCAATCAAGCAAGGGATGCAGCGTGATCCGGTTGCGAAGCAACTTATTGACTTGGCCATCCAAGGCAAGACAAAGAAGTTTTGGGTTGAAGATGGGCTTCTTTATACCACTGGCAGGCGTATCTTTGTGCCTAAGTGGGGAAATATTACGCGCACATTGATCAAAGAGGGATACGACACTTTTTGGGCAGGACATCCAGGCCTAAAACGCACCTTGGCGTTATTGAAGTCATCATATTATTGGCCGCATATGAGGGATGATATTGAAGTTTACGTCCGAACATGTCTTGTTTGCCAACAAGACAAAGTTGAACACAAGGTACCGGGAGGCTTGCTTGAGCCTTTACCAGTGGCGAAAAGGCCATGGGATAACGTCACAATGGACTTCATTACGTGTTTGCCAAACTCGGAAGGCTTTGGCACTATCATGGCGGTGGTCGATAGATTCTCAAAGTATGCAACCTTCACTGCCACCACCGCGAATTGCAAAGCTAAGGAGGCAGCACGATTGTTTCTAAGGGACGTGGTAAATCATTGGCATTCCAAAAAACATCATAAGCGATCGTGATCCCCGTTTCACTGGTGCTTTTTGGAGAGAGCTGTTCAATTTGTTGGGATCGGAGTTGCACTTTTCCACCAGTTTTCATCCGTAAACGGATGGCCAAATGGAAAGGGTCAATGCACTCTTGGAGCTATATTTGAGTCACTTTGTTAGTGCCAATCAAAAGGATTGGGCGAAGCTACTTGACACTGCCCAGTTTTCATACAACTTGCAGCGTAGTGAATCAACCGGGATGAGCCCTTTCGAACTTGCAATGGGGCAGCAACCTAATACACCTCAGTCATTGCCCGTGAGTGCAGAATTGAAGAACCCATGGGCGTTTCATATGGCTAAGGCTTGGGAAGAGCAAGTAGATATGGCCAGGTCTTATCTAGACAAGGCTGCCCGCAAGATGAAGAAGTTCGCTGATCGGAAGTGGCGTCCGGTGCACTGCAGAATTGGGGATAGAGTGATGGTCAAGCTCAATCCTCGCCAATTCAAATCATTAAGGGGCGTCAATCAAAGCCTGATTCGGCGCTACGAGGGGCCATTTGAAATCACTACCAAGGTTGGCAAGATTTCCTTTAGGCTGGACATGCCTCATCATTTGAAGATCCATCTCGTCTTCCATGCTAGCCAACTCAAGCCATACTATGAAGACAAGGATGATGCAGAGTGGGGGCAGTCCAGTCGTTCTCAGTTTTTTATTGCACCTTCTGCCATCAACAAGAAAATTGAGGCCATTATCGATCACCAACTGGTTCGAGGCAAAGGTTGGGGAAATTCAAGTGCCTAATTTCTTGTCATTGGAAGGGACAATCACCCGAAGAGGTATCATGAGAAAAATATGAGGATCTATGGCAGTTCAAAGATCAAGTTCGTGATTACTTGAAGCTTTCTGGCACTGCGGTCGTCTCCATTTCAAGTGGGGGAGAGTGTGCCGACTCGCCAAATTCGCTATTGATTTTCCCGCCTGATGTGCTCAAATTCGAATCTTCCATGGCTGCCCAAGTTCAAGACCCTGTGCCAACTCTTGAACTAAGTCAAGGAAAAACATGCCATGCAATTGATGCAAAGGAGGAGAAGCAACACATGACTGGGAGTGCACCTAAACAAAGGCTGCCCATGAAAGGGACAACCTGCACCAGTCAAAGAAAAACAACCCATTTTGGGCAAAGACACAAAACTGGCACCCAAAGTAGCGCTTCCCAAAGTAGATGCAACCCTTGTGGGCCTTTCTTTGTCTTTATTTGTAGTACAAGCCAAGTAGTGGCTGGGTAGCATATATACATGTATAAGCCTTTGTCAAAGGCATCTCCAACACTTTTATTTTCCCTTTGTTCATCAATATAATCTGAAAATTGGCTCTTGGACTCCCAAAACGTTTTGTGCCTTAACTTCATATCTTTTTAGCTTTTTGTGTGAGAGTGTTTGCCATTGTTAGCACGAGTTTGTGTGCTTGATTCGAGTGAGGACTGAAACTGTGAGCAGCATTTAAACTGTCCGGTTGTCCTCACGGTGCTTGTTTAAATTAAGCCCGTGATAGTGGATCCCTGTTATCACACCAAGTAACTTTAGCTCCAGTAAAACCTGCATCTTGAAGTCCACATTCATTGAGACATTCTATGAATTCCAGGCTTTCCTCTAGTCTATGAGGTCTGCCACCCAGTTTCTCCTCTCTATTAGTAATCACATTAAAGTCACCTATGAATCCCCATGGTTCTTGAATTGTAGTAGCTAAATTCCTTAAATCTGACCATAACTCCCTTCTTAAATCTTCGGAGCATTTAGCATAAGTCGTCAAAAGGAAGGAGGGGCAGTTATTGTGCTCAGCTTTAATGTGAACATGCCGATCTTTGTCTTGTAAGATAGTAATGTTGATTTCATTGGTCCAGAAGAGCCATAACTTGTTGGAGCAATTAAAGAAGGCTAATCCACTCCCAACTTTCTTTTGAATTTCTCAATCTTTCCACTATCCACCATAGGTTCTTGAAGGCAGATGAGAGGAAGTTGATATTGAAGTTTTAAATTTTGGAGTCTCTCAAGATATCTTTGGAACCTATACCTATGATGTTCCACGATATTATACTAATCATGGGACGTACTAGGATTGGGGGGGGGGGCTTTGCACTGACACTAAGGAGTCAATCGACTTGTCTCTGAAAAATTGACTCCCTCTAATGTTGTGTTGATTCCTTGGTGATAGGTTGTTGATGTTGGAGACCTTAGTCTGCTTCTTGTCTCGCAAGCATAGATCCTCCTCAGAGTAAGGTTTAATGATATCCCCTCTGATCACTTCATCATCTGATAGAGATTTTTCAAGTTCTACTTCAATACATTCCATAAACATTTCCTGGTTGATCTTGTCACCAGAAACCATATCCAATTCTTGCACTTGACCCACTGGAACATTATATAGCTCTTCCATTGAGTCTGGGGGTTCAGCCTCAGGTTTTTGATGATCGTTTCCCTCTTGCTCCTTCAGTATATCCAGATCCTGGGCCTTGCTGGTCAGGATGGACATCTTTTCATTGATGTAAGCGATGTTCTGCATTAGCATGAAGTTTATGGGGGTCCATTGGGGAGCAGTCTTAGATACTTGGTCCTCCCCCTTAGTAGTAACTCATTTAGTGGTACTAACTTTGTCTTTGAATCTCTGTTTCTTGGAAGTCATCCTTTTTCTATTGTTGGCATCATGACTGTTTGAGTAATCCTTGTTGCTTTGGTCTTGTTGATCAGTGTTGTCCATATAGGTCAAGTGATCATTTCTATTCTTTCTGACTCTAAGGTTATGGTGATGCATTTCGTTCTTGTTCTGTTTTCTTTCCTTTGTTTTGTTGTCGTGTTCTCTGTCCCATCTGGAGTTCATGCCAAAGATGAAGTTAGAGTCTTCCTCTGGTTTGCTTTGCTCACTGTTCTCCTTATCTGTGCTAGTCTTCCTCGTTTGATCATTTATTTCCTGCTCCGCTAGTTGATTGAACATATTGTTATTAAACTGGAACTTGCTATAGCGACTTGTGTCTTGACTCTTCTCACTGGTCTGTGTGTCTTTTAGAGAAGAAGTCACATTTGTACTATTTTTGCCTTTTCCTTTTCTTTTATCCACTTGTTGCCATCCATCCTTAATGGTAGTTGTGGTAGCCTTGGTGCCTTGTTTGTTGCTCATATTTGTATCGACTTCCATTTGTTGTGTTCCCTTCTTGGTACTGACCATGTTAGAAGTGTCCATATTGGAATTATAAACATTGCTTCGTAGATCTGATTGTTGCTGTTAATCTCATCTTGTTGGTTCCTCATTCCTTCTTCTGCTCGCTCCTTATATTAGGTATCCACATGATCAGATTTGGGGACCCTTTGACAGGCCTCCCTCGTGTGACCTTGTATTCTACAATGCGAGCAAAAGAGGGGAACAATTTCATATTCAATTTTTTGATTGAATGTCTCTAGAATACCTTCTGGATTCTGAATGGCCACTTGAACATATGTGATCAGAGGTTTCAATAAATCTATCTCTATTCTCATTTTTGCTGTCGTTGGTCTTGTTTTTGTCTGAGTTGCTTTATCCATGACAATTGGTGTTCCAATAGGTCCAACAATCCTATAGAGAGCTGCCTACTCGTAGTAATGCCATGGAAGATCGGGAAGATTGATCCAGACCGGTGCCAGAGACGTAGTCTTATTTGGTTTGAAATTGGTGGTCCACCTCTGTATCTTCATGGAATGGTCTTCGCCAAGTTGTACAAAAGTGTATGAAGCTATTAAATTGTAGTCTTCCTCATTCTTAGCATCAATGAGACATGCTTAGTATCTTTGCCCCCAATTTCCACTTGCCCTTTTGTAGGCACGATTCTTGTGAAATCTGCCCTAATTTGTTCAATTTGGGGGCGGTTTCGATCGAAATTACCTATAAGAGTCCATTTTCATGTATCACCTAGAAGATTATGTTCTTCCTTTGTGAAAGTGACTACTGGTTTCCCGTTAATGATTTCGTGCTTCCTGTGTTGGAGTTTAATTCTACCCTTATTTGTATATTGTATCTTATGCCCTAGGGCTCCTCTGTAAGTAGCCTGTTCTTCATTGCTGAGATTTTTCCCCAAATTCATCGATTGTGTATTTTGGCTGTGGTTTCTTTGAGAGTTTGTGGTAAGGGGTGGGAAATTTGTGGTGTTTGGTGAGTCTGGGGGTTTGTGTGAGCTCGTTCCTGGTGGAGGAGTTAGGAAACTCATGGCTGAGTTCCGTTTGAGCTAGCCATTTTCGATGAAAAGTTACCGTTAGTGAAGAGAGAGAAGAATGTTCTAGAGAGAAATGTGGAAGATTACGTGTGGTTTGTATTTACTTTCCCATTGTTTATTTAAATTTCAATCTGATTTATCATTTTGTATCAAGTTAGATCATGTATTCTTAAAATCACGTAAAACTCAATTGTTATCATATTCTGAGGGTAAACAATTAACAGTTTTAAAAAGTGAAGAAAAAATATTGTTATTCTCTTTCTAAATATTTACTGAACTTCAAAATGATGTAGAGTTCTAAAATAATCATGCTCATCCGGCCTCCATGACTTACCGTTCCTTTTAAAATGTGGTGCACAAATGATTCTATAATTTGTTCAACGATATATCAATTTCAATAATTTTTTTTTCCTTCAATTTCAATCAAATATTATAAAACCGCTAAATCTAATAGATTATAAAAAAAAACTCCATAAAAATAAATAGAAAACAATGCCCCACCTTTCATCCACAACCCTTACATTTGTGACAATCGTGGGCCAAATTCTACTATTTGTATTTGTTTGCTAGCTTTCTTTAGAATGTCCAGCAAAGAGGTTGATCTTTATATATGTAATAAAACAAAAAAAAGAGGAATATCCAATCATGGTCTATACAACTCATGCTCGTGACATGATTAATTGTATTTGAGCCCTACTCACATGCTATATTTTTCAACTCCATCCCCCATGATAAGGAAAAATACATTAAGATGTTGTAATAATAATAATAATTAGCCGTCCAAACCTTATTTATTATCGGTCTTGTCATTAGCTAATGTCACAAATTGGAAAAAAGTTTTCGACTATGCTTTGTTCCAAACCGCCCATTTGTTAATGTCGTAGAGAGAAGTGGCCTCTTAGCCATTATTGCTTTGTTTATTGAGTGATGGATAAAACCACAGCATACCATTTAAAAAAAATTAACATTAAAAGAAGGAGGCAAAATGAGATTTAGGATATATTATTAATTATGTTGATCATGAAGATAAGAAGATAATTAGGAATTTAGGACAACAACAACGAACCCGGTTTGATCCCAACAGGTGGGATCTGGGGAGGATAGTCTGTACGCAGACCTTACCCCTACCTAATGCAGGTAGAGAGACTATTTCCAATAGACCCTCGGCTCAAGAAGAGCAAAAAGAAGAAGAGGAAAGCAAGGAAGGAAGAAGATGGAAGAGAAAAGAAAAGGGAGAGATAAAGGATAAGTAGTACCAAATAATAACAACATGGAATACAATATCTGAGACGAACAAAACCACATAACGTAATAAAAATCTAAGAATATGAAGGGATATGCATTCTACTAAGACTATCGGTGAACAACTATAAACTACCTACTAACATTCTACCTTAATCCTCGACCTCCACACCCTCCTATCAACTGTCATGTCCTCAGTGAGCTGAAGCAGCGTCATGTCCTGCCTAATCACCTCTCCCCAGTACTTCTTAGGCCTACGTCGACCTCTTTTCAAACTCTACATGACCAACCTCTCACACCTCATGACAGGAGCATCAATGCTCCTTCTCTTAACATGTCCGAACCATCTCAGCCTCGAACCATAATTAGGAATTTAGGGGCATATCTTAAATATACATATATTATTTATGGGCCAACTTTAGGGCATGGGACTAATAAATAATATTTAACGTCTCAATCAATAAATAAAAAAACATATTTGTGACTTCAAAAATTGATAACATTCTCATCATGACAGGTACTTATCCTCTTATTACTTAGAAAGAATATATTTTGGCTGCATTTGATTGCTACGGTACATAAACTAAACAAATGATATATTAACCGGCAATGTTAAATTAAGAAAATAAAAAATCATTACAACATTATTTGACCCACAATAACAAGTTGTAGGAAATTAAAGCAGGTAATTGAGAAAGCAATATAATTACCTTTGCATTATGAGTATGATACTTATACTGGACAATAGTTTTTGATTGGCTAAGAAAATGAACACTGATTAGCAGCAAGAGAGACACAATTGCTTTGCATTAACTGGCATATAATATTCTCTGTGCAACATTTGATAATTTTGCACAGCATATATATACAGCTGGGTGATATCGAAATATTGATGATTAATCACATATATTAATCATCAATATATTAAGATTGAAAATGCCTCCTTTTTCTTCATTTTCTTTTTTTGACTCCTTTCTGATTCTCCTAATTTGTCCACAACGTTTTCAAGTCGCTTCTCTTTCTCCCCGAAAAATAATCAATCATCATCATAATAATAATAATAATAATAATTCCGTGGTGGGCCCTTCTATATTTTTTTGATAGTGTTGGAAACAACGTTAGATTTTCCTAAAATTGTTCGATGAGATTTACCTACGGTAAATAGGAAAATATAAAGAAGTGCAGGTTGGCCATGCACTGCCATTAAATTCGATGCTAAAATGTTCCAATTAAAAACTTAAATGAAGAATTAACTTAAGTAATCACTCTCTCAACCGCTTAATAAAAAATAGCCAGTTCATGAATAGTATAACTATAATATGTGTAATCAATGTGTACTGAATAGAAATAAATAAAATATGATCGGTTATTTGGGTAAAGATCGTTAGCCCAAATCCAAATAAGATGGTAAAAATTGCATGGCCACCTTATTTGGTCGCCCCATTTTAACTTATACCCGTTTTATTTTTTCGTTTACATGCATACCATTTTTTTGTTGTTAAAAAGCATTTTTAAAAGACAATTTTGCCCTTCAAAACTATTGACAAAACTAGGGGTGGACATAATACCGACTGAACCGAAAAACCGGCCAAACCGAATATTTCGATTTATTCGATTTCGATTTTTCAGTTTATACGGTCGGTTTGCGGTTTATAGTTTTAAAAATTTCGGTGTTTGATTTTCGATTAAACCGAAAAATCGAATTTGTTTACCAATTTTTTTTTTACTCTTAGTCCTTTACCGTGTTACTCTCTCTTATTCTTAAAGCCCAAAAACTAATTCTCAATTTAAAGAAGCCCAATCCATTGGATATTCTAACACAAACACAACTTTAGTTTCCGTTCATGTATTAATATATTCCGAAAAGAATAATTTTGAGCCAGCATATTTAGACTTAATTACTGTTTACTCGTTTCACCAAATTGAATGAGTGTCTACTGATTTGAAAGTTTAAATTATTTGGTGAGGAAAATTGTTTATTAGCTTAATTTATGATTATCCTGTCCAAGATATTAGAGTTGTCGTGAGATATTAGCTTAACACTTGTGATTATTCTCTCCAAAAGACGAAATAATTAGCTAGGTGGTTGCAAGTCTCACAGTTGAGTTTTAAATCGAGAAATAGGGTTGAGCACCGCACAACTTACTAAATTCTAAAATCAGTTTCAGTTAGCTAATAACTTGATTCTTCGTGCTGTCTAAACTTCTCTATTTTTGTTCTACCTCCACATAGTAAGTAGGATATTTTATGTCAATCTTTTTTGAAGTTCCCGTCACATTATGTATCAGTAGCCATAGTAGCTTAGTAGGATACTGTGATGACTCAAAAGGTCATTCCGTATTTTTTTAGTTAATTTTGTGTTTCGAAGTCGTGAAAACCTCTTTCTATCTCACTTCGATTTGCGTGCACAGCTCGGGCATGTAGTCGGAAAGCCTTTATGTGAAAAACTGATAAAAATAATAATTTTGTATTAGAAATTTAAATAAAGTTGACTTCGATTAACGTTTTTGGTAAACGAACCCAGACCCGGACCCGGACCCGTGATTTGACGATCCCGGAGGGTCCGTAGGAAAATATGGGACTTGGGCGTATGCCCGGAATCGAATTCCGAGGTCCCAAGTTCGAGAAATGAATTTTTAAAAGAAATTGTTTTCTGAAAATAAAAGAGGTTTTTGAAAATGAAATTATATGTGAAATCTGTCGTATCGAGCCCGTATTATGGTTCCGGAGCCCGATACAGATTCGACATAATATTTGTGCCATATCTGTGAAGTTTGGTAAGAAACGGACTTCTTAGATGTGATTCGGACCGTAAATGCAAAATTTAATGTTTAAAGAAGTTTTGAGGAATTTCATTGATTTTTGGTTTAATTCATTGTTTTAGTGTTGTTTTATGTGGTTTGAAACCTCGAGCGAGTCCGTGTTAGGTTATAAGACTTGTTCGTGCATTTAGATGGGGTCCCGGGGGCCTCGGGTGAGAGTCGGATGGGGTTCGGGTCAATTTTCTCTATTTTTGAACTGTTGATTGTTGTCTTCTGGTTTCCTTCTATGCGATCGCATAGAGGTAATCGCGATCACATAGCATTGTTTGGACCCGCCTAGTTTTCCTTCACTGCGATCGCACTGGTACGCTCGCGATTGCGGACGTCTATTTTTCCTTTCTCCGCGTTCGCAATCACACTGCCGTGAACGCATAGTGCAAGTGGATCAGCAACAAATTTCCTTTTTTGCGATCGTAGTGTTCTCCTCACTATCGCATAGAACGTTTCTTTGGCCAGTGATATTTTTTCTCTATGCGATCGCATCTCGTTTTCCGCGATCGCACTGAACAAAACACCTGGGCAGAATATAAGTTTTCCAAATCGGGGTTTCACCATTTTTAACATATTTTGACTTCTAGAGCTCGAATTTTGGCGATTCTTTGAGGGTTTTTCATGCAAATCTAATGGGTAAGTGTTCTTCCACTATAATTAATTATATTTCATAAATTAGCTCTTGTTTTTATCATTTAATTTGTGTTTTGGGTTGAGGGAATTGTGGGTTTTGAAAGAAAACTTCTAAAATGTAAAATCATGATTTGAAAGACCAAATGTTATCGGAATTGGATAAATTTAGTATGGGTGAACTCGTATCGGAATGGGTAATCGAAATTTGTAAAATTTGTCGGGTTTTGAGGTGCGGGTCCGTAGGTCAACTTTTGGGTCGATTTTTATAATTTTGTAAAAATTGAAACTTTATTATTCTGAATAGTTCCTTATACGTTTTATGTGTATTTTGAAGTTGTTTTA
>MDKI01016647.1:0-19649 GCA_005239505.1 Nicotiana paniculata
TAGCCTACGGCTTTATCAATCTCCCCAGGATGGTATTATGCACTTAGCGTGCTTATGATCGATGATCAGTCATTTGTAATAGTGAGCAAATCAGCTCCGTATATATATCTTCTTATGTAAATTTTATGTGTGGATCGGGTGGCACGTCGCCACGGGTATGTTATTCGGATCGGGTTGCACGCCGCAACAGTGTGATGATGAGTAAGGTTCCTATATTTATTTTCTTGTGTTTTACTTCCTATTTTCTGATAAGAATTCATATTAGTTGCGTGAGTTGAATAGTTCCTTCCTGAGTCGTTTCTTATTATCATGTTCGAGTTATGGCCTATTGGCGCAATGTGGTATCATGTGAGGTTGTTGGTCATGATTGGGGTGATTTGTTGTCTGGGCAGTTCATACTAGGTGAGACGAGATTTTCGGATCAGGGATCAAGGCGATACGGTTATGTGAAGTGTATATTAAAGAAAAATAACCGTTATTCAGGTTCATAATGAGGTGATGATTCTAATCAAGATGAGGTATTCAAGGATTGTTTAACTCTGCAGTTGGGTATGAATTTCTATACATTTCCTCTGTTATAGTGGTATCGTCAGCATTATAGCTTGATGTATGTATATATATATATGGAATGAGGTGCATTGAGAGCATCAGATTCGTGGAATTTTGGCTATTAAGGTTCAGGGAACGTCATTGTGGTTAGATGATGAATCGTGCGCTGCATGGCGCTAATTTAGCAAAGGTATGCAGTCATGTTCTGGTATGTTGTGTGGTAGTCGATACAGTGTTTATATATTGGAACTAGGCCTGGCAGAGAAAATTTCAAGTGTTGGAACTATGTTCTAAGCTTATTATATGGATAAAAGAAAGGAATCTTCAGATTTGATTAAGCTAATGTACTCAAATAGGTGGTCGTAGCACGGGCAGGTGCTCAAGGTGTTAAACAGTGATTTCAGGTAACTCCAGAGCAGTTCTTAGCACATTCGAGGACGAACGTCGATTTAAGTGAGGGAGAATGTAACGACCCGTTCAGTCATTTTGAGCTCTAGCGCGTCGTTCAGCGTTTTGAGGCCGTGAGCAGCTTCATTTCAGGTATTATGACCCAAGGGCGTGGTCATAATTGAATTTCAGGAAGTTTAGAATTGATTTGGAAAGAAAATTCTCATTTCAGAAGCCTTAAGTTGGAAGAATCAACTAAGATTAGAATTTTGAGTAAACGACCTCCGAATCAGGATTTGAAGGTTCCTGCAGGTTTGTATGATGATTTCTAACTTGGGTGTATGTCCGGAACGGGTTTCGGATAACCCCGGAGCGTTTCGGCCTATATTATGAAAGTTAGAATTTTAGAAGAATTTCATAGATTTGGGATTGAAGTGCATTTCAGTGTTGTTGATGTTTGTTTGAGATTTCGAGTCTGGGAATAGCTTCGTATGGTGATTCTGGAGTTGGGAGGATGATCGGAAGTGAATTTGGATGTCCGTAGGTCATTTTGAAGTCATTTGGCTAAAGATAGAAATTTGAAGGTCTTTGAGAAATCCGACCGGAAGTGAAAGTTTTGATATCGAGGTCGGAATGTGATTCTGGAAGTTGGAGCAGGTCCATAATGTTGAATATGACTTGTGCGCAAAATTTGGGGTCCATCGGACGTGATTTGATAGGTTTCAGCATCGGATGTAGAAGTTGGAAATTTCTAAGTTCATAAAGTTGGGATTTGGGTGCGATTCGAGGTTTCGATGCTGTTTGATGTGATTTGAGGCCTCGAGCAAGTCCGCATTATGTTTTGGAACAGGTTGGTATAATTGGACGGGGTCCCGGGTACCTCGGGTGGATTCCGGATGGTTAACGGATCAAGTTGAGAGTTTGAAGAAAGCTGGAATTTCTGTCATCTGGTGTGATCCGCACCTGCGAGGATTTGGCCGTAGGTGCGGAGCCGCAGGTGCGAAAGATTTGGGCGCACCTGTGCTTTGGCCGCAGGTGCGGAAATCGGCCTGGACAGAATGTTTTAAAACAAGGATTTTGGTTCATTTGTCTTCATTTCTTCTTGGGCTTAGGCGATTTTGGGAGGCTTCAAAGAGAGGATTCTTCCATGCAATGTCAAGGTAAGTAATTCCTTCATGCCTCTAAGTTAAATACAAGATTATATGCATGGATTAGGCATGGAAATTGGTAGGAATTTGGGAAAATATTGAAGAAACCTAGAAAATGGAAAATTGGATTTTTAGCCACGAATTGAGCATGAATATTTGAGTAAATTGTATATTTGAGTTAGTAAGGCTATGGGTAGAATATATCTTCGAGATATTTCAGATTCCAGGCACGTGGGCCCGAGGGTATTTTGGTTATTTCACTAAGCGGGGTTGGGAAATTATATAATTTGGAATTGTTACAAATATTAGAGTATATTTTCATTGGGTAGTCATTGTTTGGATAGTTTTGGGGCATTGTGCGTCCGTTTGGAGTCATCAGAAGGGCTTGGAGGCTAGTTATGGAATCTCGGTGCGAGGTAAGTCTCCTTTCTAACTTTGTGAGGGGGAATGGTCCCCCTAGTTGAATTAATTAAGTATATGCTATTATCTTTGGGGGCTACGTACTCACGAGGTGACGGGAGTCCGTGCGTAGCTACTATTATGCCTTGTCTGGGTAGTCTAGGACCCACTAGCATGCCTTGTGTGTTGTACTTTATGATCCTGCTTGTAATTTTAAACTGCTAATATAATCGAAATCGTAATTGAATATCTAAAAGAAGAATAGAATTCATCTTGTTAATCATCTAGAAAGAGAATTGATCCTTCTGTAGATATTTGTGTACCTGGTAGGGTTGTATTAGGGAATATCATTAAACTTGACAAATGAGTTTCAAAACAAAGATTTAAAAGCAATATTTCATGTTCCTTTAAGAATAATTTTACCACTTTCCTGAGAAAAACTGCTTTCTTGATAAAATACGGATTTATTATGTGGATATGTGTAACTTTGGGTGCCTGAGTCGCATGTATGATTCGCGAGCAGGATGATCATGTATTTGTGTGTATTCATATGAGCACCTGAGTCACAGGTATGATTCGCGAGCAGGCTAGCCTTATTATTTTTAATCGCGTCGCATGATCGATTCACGAGCGGGGCAGATAGATGCATCTATGGTTCGAGTCGTTCGACCATTTGGCAGTGCACAGTTTATTGCTGTTGGTCCGCGCCGTTCGACCCTCGGCATTGCTTGCGCATGATATTTACTGCGTAGTTGCTATGATTTTGCCTGATTACTGGCCTGAAATATTACGTTATCAATTGAAATGACAGAGATTTGAAGTTATTAAAAAGATTTTGGAAGAAGTTACTTCTCGTCGATTTATTGTTATTTGATTAAATCACCCATGTTGATTAATTGTTATTAATATGACGAAGATGTAAAGTGTTAAACATGAACGGAGTTGAAAATACTTATTCCTCATTTTAGCAAATTGCCTATGATAATCATGCTTAGTGTCATACTTAAATATTCTAAATTGACCTTTAGCAAGTGTCTAATTTGACCTCTCGTCACTACCTCTCTGAGGTTAGGCGGGGGACTTACTGAGTACATGTTATTTTTGTACTCATGCTACACTTGTTGTGCATTTTATTGCACAGGTACTTTCATAGCAATGTGGAGGATTCGGAAACTTAGGCGAGTTGCATCATCCGGAGGCGATTCGCAGCTGACAGAGTTTCCCTCGTAATGTATTGATTTTCATTTTTAAATTTCCTTGTCCAATTTGTATTTCGGACAGGCTCTGTAATAATTGTATAAATTCTTAGAAATTGCTCATGTACTTGTGACACCGGGTTCTGGGATGCGTTGGGATATATTTGCTTAAGTGTAATCTTTAAACCATTTTTTTTCTAACAGATTTTTATTTGGTTAATATGTAATAAAGTGAAAGAAAATGTTTTTCATAAGTGTTAAAATCGGAAATTTATTTCAATCAATTAATAATTTGGTTTTCTTGACAATGATGTCCGGCGCCATCACGACCTTAGCGATTTTGGGTCGTGACACTTTTCTTCAAAACCAAAACCAATATTGTCTAAAAAAGAATCTTTCTCTCCAAATATACCAGAAGTGAACCCAACTTTGTAGTCTTCCATAATCCTAACTCCATCTGAATCAAAACCCCAAGAAGTATTTGGTAGATTTTGATGTGACTTTAATCTAAAGGGAACATGGTAGATCTAATATTCTAGAGTAAGGATGAAATTATTGATGGGCTTGTAGGAGCATTAAAGGATGGAGAAATTGGTGAATGTGCTGAAGAAAAGGGTGAATAGACTGAGAAAGAGAAGAGGGAGACCTGACCGCTCAGGAAAAGAAAGGGTAGTGTGAGTGAGGAACATGGTTCCTTAAACAAGCAAAAGATTGAGCTATCGGAGTTGGAGAGGAAGGAGAATTTGAAGTCTCAAAAAGTGTTGTTAGGAAGAGTGTTTGGCTCTGATATTGCTGAAAAATGGAGGAACTTCCTAACATTGTTAAGTTCCAAAAAGAGAATAACCTCTTTGTTCCTCCAAGTCCCAATGTTTATGAACATAAGTAAAAACCTCTATGTTGTATGTGATACTCTAATGCTATATGTGCATGTGACTGAGTTTGTTCTTGATGAGGAGAAGCTTGGGGAGATTCTTGGTGATCCGATTGATGGTTCAGCCTGCTCAGATAGGTATAGAACCAGGTCATCGTGGAACCTTGGCAGCATAGAATGCTAAGTTGAAGGGTGAGAATGAAAGATTGAGGAAACAGGTGGAGGACCTGAGAGGGCGGATGATCATCCTTGATCAAAGGATTGTAAATGAATGAATGGACGAGCTCCTCAAGGCCTTATCCCCTTACTTTTCTTCCTGCCCAGTGATTCATGTCTTTCACTCCTTACAAATTCACTCGAATTCCTATCTTCTTTTGATCCCTATGTTTGATGACATTGGTACTTTTATTGTTTAAATTATCATATTATGTACAAATTGTTGTGCTTTTGTTATAATTACTCTACTATGGGCAATCACTCTATTTTGTTCAAAGATATTCACTTGTTGTTCCTGTTACTGTTTATGTTGTATTGCCCAAGTCGCATGAATTAATGTTTCTGAACTTCTTTTTGGTTGTGCCTCTTTTGTTATTCTTTTCAATGATGCAAAAAGGGGCAAGTTACATATGTGTCAACAGGGGGGAGGAACATATTGAAATTGATTTGATGTGTTGTGCATGAAAGATAGGTCTGCTTCGCAGGGGGGAACGTTGTTGTTAACATGTTTCTTATAGGTCTAATCCGTAAAGGAAACTTGTAAGGAATCTGGTTCTCAGAGGGAATATCAATTTTGGGTTTGTCATCATCAAAAAGGGAGAAATTGATAGGTTATGCTATTTCATGTTTTGATGATTTTCCAAACATTCTCGAGGAACCAGATAGGGACCATATGTGATCAATTCCCTTGATCGTCGTACAGTAAACTCTACAACTGCAAAAGCTATTGCACTCTACCGACTGGCAACATATATATTACTTGAAAATTAAAAGGGAGGAAACCTGCTCTCTGGGAATATGGCTGATTCGTAGGGAGAGCAATGTAGAGATCTAATCTTAGTGCGAATATCAATTCTAATTTTGTCATAATCTAAAAGGGGGAAATTGATAAGTTATGCGTCTTTCATTTTGATGATTTGACAAACTTTTTGAGAGAAGCTGATAAGGAACTTAATACAATTAGTTCCTTTGCGTTGAGAGTAACTAGTCAGATGTCTGGTTCAATTCTCAATGAAATTAGACAAGGGAACAATAGAGGGAACAGTTCCCTTGTCATCGTGCGGTCAACTCTAGAGTTGTAAAAGCAGTTGCACTGTTCCGTCTGTCAGTAGTACAGCATCACAGTTTTATCTTGCTAAGGCCAAACTAGAGGACACTTTATTACATTATCTTTGATGACCTCACACACACATATTATCAACATGAGGCAAGGGATTTCATTTTCCCAACACTTGAAAATCCAAAAATCATATTCTCTCAAATTCTAGCCACCACCTCTCTCAAGAACAAAGTTTCTACAACCTCAAGGACCAGACCTAAAGATTGAAGATATCTTAAGCACTATTTTAAAAGGTGTGGGCGTAAGGCAAGGCATTTTACATATGCCTCAGCAAGGTGTAAGCCCCGAGGCATGGGGCGTAAGCCTCATGGATATTTAATTTTAATATTTTATAAAATAATATAATTACAATAAATATTTATAAATAGGCAAAGTTAGATATAAATATATATTAAGCAGTGTTTTAAAAGGCGTGGGCGTAAGGCGAGGCGTTTTACATATACCTCAGCGGGGTGTAAGCCCCAAGGCATGGGGCATAACTCGTAAGCCCCATGGATATTTAATTTTAATATTTTATAAAATAATATAATTACAGTAAATATTGATAAACATGAAAAATTAGATAAAAATTATAAACAGGCCCTCAAACGCCCAGGCGTATGCCCTAAACGCCTAGGCATACGCCTTGAATTGCCGGGTGTAAGCCTCATGAGACTTTTGCCCTACACCATTGCCTCGGGGCATTTTTTATGCGGCTCGCCCCGAAAATGGCTTTTAAAATACTGATCTTAAGTCCTTAGGTTTGTTGAATCTTTGTTATTTTGTTCTTCATTTGTAATCCTACACTACTTTCAAAAAGGTCTTTGTAGGACAGATTTGAACAACTATTTGGTTTAGTTTCTTGACTAGAGTTAGTCAAAGTTTGTTGCTTTGTAATAAAGTTATTGCAAAGGGATTATAATAGAGTTATTGTAAGGGGTGGGGGATTAAGAGTTTAATCCCTAGATTGTAATAGGTTGTAATTTGAAGTCGGTTTAATGGAGTTGAAATCCTACTAGGGAGGGTCGTGATTTTTTATCCGTTGAGCAAGGAGTTTTCCACGTAAATATCGCACGTTCTTTATTTACTGTCGATTTACTGTAGGAACAGATAGAGAAATGATTTCCTATATTGTTTGGTTTTACAGTCTGCTGCTTACTGTAGGAACTGATAGAGAACCTGGTTTTCTATATATTTTGGTGGACTCTTAGTTTCTATCGTATCTATACTAAAGATTTATTGATGAGATGGAGAGTCACAAATAGTCAAAACTATATTTTATGTGGTGATGATGATAAAACAGTAATCCACATATTCTTTAAATGCCAAAT
This sequence comes from Nicotiana paniculata, assembly GCA_005239505.1. Classification (NCBI taxonomy): domain Eukaryota; kingdom Viridiplantae; phylum Streptophyta; class Magnoliopsida; order Solanales; family Solanaceae; genus Nicotiana; species Nicotiana paniculata. The sequence continues at coordinate 7,197 of MDKI01016647.1, forward strand.
ACATCAACAGATACTCAAACTTAACCTCAGCTGGTAAGTAAGCACTCAAACTTTGGGAGTGTACATGTAGACACTTCAACGAACCCATAAACTAGGTGTGGCATGTGCGCCCCTCGGGGCCCTAAACGGGCCAAGTGGGGCGGTCTAAACGATCCGGGTCCCGAGCTGGTCCCTAATTTACCGGGCCAATCGGTCTCGGGCTAAACAGTCTTTTTGTAGGAACCGGCCCGGGATCGGGACCACAAACTCATGGTCTTGGGCTAAAGGGGTCGGGCCCGCGAGCTAAGTGAGCCCAACAACTAAATATTAATTTTTTTTTTTAAAAACTAAAATTGAAATTAGAGACAAAAAGATGTTAAAAGTATATCTAAGGCAATGCCTTGTAATTTTTGTTATATAATTGTGACCTAAATTTTTTAATTCAAACTTAAAGACAAAAATATCGTAAAGATATATTCAAAGCAATGCCTTGTAATTTTATTATAGCATTAAAAAAATATGACAATATCTTTCTTAGTCTTCCTCCTCTCTATGGAATGAGCATAACAAGGTGCTAATACCACCATTGAGAAGAAAAATAAACTAATCAAGATGTGCCAAAATACAAGTTACATAATACATATTAATTTTTGTTCATACAAGTTATATTGTGTCTCTTACAAACTTCAGAAATCTTCAAGGTTTGGAGGAATTTTCATTGGTGGTGGCGAAAAAGTAGCTTGGTCATCGCCGCTTCCATTGTCGGGCGAAGCAGTATCCTCCGCAAGTTCAGCTAGTATTTCTTCATAAGCTTCGTCTTCCCCTGGTTGTGATTCAGCAAGTCCAAAATTTCTTATTTCCGAACGGATCCAATCCCTGAAAAATACTGATTTTTCCAAGCTCTCCCTCGTAGACGTTCTATAATCACCAAGTTGAAGTCTTGCTTGACTGAAAGTGCTTGCCACTATTGAAGCTTGAATAGTTAAAATGTCTCGGGCCATCCTTGAAAGAACCGGAACGTGTTTTTATTTTCCTTCCACCATTGAAAAAGATTAAAGGAGCCATCGGGATTCACTTCCTCAATTTGCTGCGACAAATAAACTTCAAACTCATTTAGTTGTGAAAAATCATTACCACTAGAACCTTGAGAACCCCTAAACTCCGCCGAAGCACTAAGTGCTCTTACTCCCTCAGTTCTTTTAGATGATTGAGAATCAGAAGAAGAAAGAGTTGGAACATTTGGTCTATCATGATTTAATGCAATTTGATAAGCATTATAAAAAGTTTGAGCATTTATTCTAATTAAGGCTATTGTTTCCTGAAGTCCAGCCAACTCATTATCTTCAAATGCTTAACAATTATAAATAGTTTCATACCAAAATTGAGGACCTCATAATTTCATACAAGGATTTAACAAAGCAAAAACACCATAAATAGGGGGAATAGGAAAAAAATATTTTTTAAACTTTATTCTCATAGAATGAATAGCAAGTTTATAAATTTCCCCGCCATTTGAAAAATGAGCAAACAAATTTGCAAGTTCTTCAATATAAACTAAACAATTAGAAATAGTATGATAATATTGCCTAGAAAATTTATTTGTAGCAATATGAATTTTTTCTAAAAATCAACAAGCATTTTAACGTTAGCTCAATCCCCATTCGTAAGGTACTCATCATCATCACTTACATGTGCATTAAACGTTGAGTTTATGGGGTTTCTATATTCATCTGCAACAACCAAACTTTCATACATGTAATTTCATCTAGTTGGGCAAGGTTTAGGAACCTTTCTTTCTCTTCGGCCACATCACATCTTTTAAAATATTCTCTAAGTTTACTTCTACAGTTTGAATAAAAAATCCAGTTAAGAGCCATTTAACCATTTCAATTTGAATATTTAAAATTCTCATACCATCACTCACAATTAAATGGTAAATATGAAAAATGTTACTAAATGCAGGATTTAGCGTAGTGTCAGAGTAGCATTATCCAATGAAACCAATATTATTTTATCACTAATGCAAAAATATCTGCAAATATTTGTAACTCTGCTAGCAATAAACTACCTTGTGTGACGTGAATTAATTATTCTATAAGCAATTTTGCACTTTTGCATTATCCAATCCTTATCAATCAAATGACTGGTAACAGTAAGGTAATCACAGTCATGGCCAGTTCTACCAATATCAGTTGTAATAGCAACACGATAATATATATGAGTAAATAAAATAGCACAAATATTGTTCATATTCATGCTTATATTTATAAATGTCACTATTTACGGTTGTGCGAGGAAAACCTTTATAAGTAGGATTAAAAAAATTTCTAATATAATGCACGAACGATGGGTCAGAAGGAAAATTACAGGGTAAGCACATAACAGTTACCATTTTTGCCAATTCTTCCCGGTCTTATTTTGGATCATAATATAAAATACCACTGGTAACAGTGTCAATTCTCGATTGAAATTGATTTGAACCGGTACTAGGGTCAGCCTAACTAGGACTAGGTACACTTTCCCCCTCGGCCAAAGCTTTCAGATGTTCATATCTGACTCTATCTTTAGGATGTTTTCTTATGTGTCTAGTCAAAGTCCCCTCCCCGCTATCCAAAATATTTAAAAGCGAACTCCATACCACAAGTTTTACACTTAGACTTATTTTGTGAAATTAGTTGAGTAAAAAATGGCCAGACGGGAGATGTTTTTGTCCGTTTGGTAGGTTGTCAAGAAAAAGTAGGGGCAATAACAAGGGTATCAGATGGGTCATCATTTGGATTAGCAGGGTTATCACTCGTTATGTTAACATCAGGCACAGGACTAGTGGGTGTATCATCATTCGGCTGAGTTTCATCAAGATCAATTTCTTCATCATCATTTTCATCAATAGTATTACAATTATTAGAATAAAGAGCATTCATTAATTCATGGTCTAATTGTTTACCTGCTCCACTATTATGGAAAAATTGACTCTCGATAAATTGTAATAAACTATTATCGCTATCAAGAATAGCAGGTGTAGGACGATTATGGGGTTTGGTTCAGCGAGCCGGGGGCAGGGGAGAAGGAACAGCATGACCACTAGATTCGCCACTCTTGGATTTTCACTTAATCTTATTTTTACAAAAAATATATTTTAAGGAAGTCTTCATAATTAATCAAGTAATAGAAAATAAATAAAAGAGACAAAACTATAATATTAAGACTTAAAAGTTGGAACGAGTTACCGAATTGACGAACAACTTGTTGAAAATAAATTATCGTTGAAGATTTAAAGACTTCAATTCACCAACTTCACAATTTTTTCACAAATTGTAACAACCTCAATATTTTTTTACTATTTTTTGAAATAAAGTAAGCAATAGTAGCAAGTATAGAAGAAAAATAGAGAGAGATTATGATAGATTGATATTGATTTTGTAAGAAAAATGAAAGAATGAGGGGGTATTTATAGTTGAAAAAAGGAAAAAAAATGTAATTATAAAAAATTTGGGTTAAAATAAAGTTGGGTGGGGGGGAGGGGGGTTAAATGGATATTTTCTAAATAGCCACCGGCTATATTTTAAAGCCCAATGACTATTTTTTTAAATAGCCAAATGGCAACTTTTAAAAAAAATTAATCGTTGGGTCTGTTTGGCCCGCCGAGGGACCGGTCTGGTCCCGGTCCCGGTCCCTTGGCGGGCCAAATGGTCTCGGTCCTAATGGTTCAAAGCCAAGAACCGGCCCATGAGACCGACCCAGGGCCACCTCTGCTAGTCCTACTGGACCCGGCCCACTTAGCCCGTTTGACCCGTGGTCCCGGCCGGGCCCACTTTTCACCCTTACTATTTACACACTCATTCGACCTAGCATTACGCAAGAATATGGAATAAGTTACTCACATGGCATGGGATAAACGGGAAAGCAAGAAATTAGGAGAAGAAGTATCAATTAGCATGTGCTATACAATTTGCTAATGAAAAAGAATGCTAATGTTGATGTGTACAGGATGGTAATGGTTGACCGCATTTATTATATTTGGCAAAAGAGGAACATGAGAGTCTTCCAAAACAAATGCAGAGATCTTGAGATTATTGTATAATTAATGATCTAAATATACATAATCGTGGGAATTATTGTGCAAAGTTAGTTGGGCAACTGAGGGCATTAAATTTCTATCTGAAGTTTGTTATGGGAAGATAGTGTCTGGAAGTTTTAGGGGGTCGTTGAGTTAGAAGGAAACTATGTTGGGGTCTTGTCCAATTTTAAGGGTTTTTTTTGCTTTGCTTGTAAACATTTTCACCCCAGTAACAAAAACTAATTAATTACCAAAAATAAGTTTGAAAACTTAACTCTTCTTCCATATAGTGTAAAATAAGTACATTTCACATCCTTTTCAATTTTATAATTCATTTCCTAATGAGGTAGATCTGAGGAAGATTGAGGTGGTGCAGAGTTGGCCCAGACCATCTTCAGCTACTGAGATCCGGAGTTTCCTTAGTTTGGTCGGGTATTATCTTTGTTTCGTAGAGGGTTTCTCATATATTGTTGCACCTATGACCAGATTAACCCAGAAGGGTGCTCCATTCAGATGAACCGAGGAGTGTGAAGAGATCTTCCAAAAGCTCAAGACTGCTTTGACTACAGCCCCAGTGTTGGTGCTGCCTACGGACTCGGGGTCTTATACTGTGTATTCTAATGTGTCATGTGTTTCCTTGGCGCAGTGTTGATGCAAGACGGTAGGGTGATTGCCTATGCGTCTCGACATATGAAGACCCATGAGAAGAACAATCCAGTCCACGACTTAGAGTTGGCAACCATTGTTCATGCATTAAAGATCTGGCGGCATTATTTGTACGTTGTTCCTTTTAAGGTCTTTACAGACCACCAAAGTCTATAGCAATTGTTCAAACAGAAAGATCTTAACTTGTGGAAGCGGAGGTGGTTAGAGTTTCTTAAGGACTATGATATCACCATTCTATATCTTCCCGGAAAGGCCAATATGGTGGTCAATGCCTTGAGTCGAAAGGCGGAGAGTTTGGGTAGTTTAGCATATCTACTGACAGCAGAGAGGCCACTAGCATTGGAGGTTCAGGCCTAAGCCAACCAGTTTCTTAGATTGGGTGTTTTGGGAGCCCAGTCGAGATACTGCATGTGTGGTTTATCGGTATTCTCTTTATGATCATATCATAGAGCGTCAATATGATGACTCTTATTTTCTTGTCCTCAAGGACACGGTTCAGCACGGCGATGCCAAGGAGGTTACTATTGGGGATGATAGTGTGTTACGGATGCAAGGCCGGTTATGTGTGTGACCAATGTGGATAGTTTACGTGAGTTGATTCTTCAGGAGGCCCACAGTTCTCGGTACTCCATTCATCCGATTGTCCCTAAGATGTATCAAAACTTGAGGCAACACTATTGGTGGAGGAGGATGAAGAAGGAAATAATGGAGTATGTAGCATGGTGCCTAAATTCTCAGCATGTAAAGTATGAGCATCAGCGACCGGGTGGTTTGCTATAGCGGATTGAGATTCCTGAGTGTAAATGGGAGTGCGTCATCATGGACTTCGTTGTTGGGCTCCCACAGACTCATAAGAAGTTTGACGCGGTATGAGTGATTTTGTCATAATTGTGAGGGCAGCAGGGGTCGCAAATGTGATCCTATCTTTCCATTTGCGAAGAGCTTGACAAACCTTAAGTGCCCGCATTTGCAAGGATTTCTTCGATATTGCAATAACTGCAGCTGAACATAAGGGCTGAAAGTCATCTCATTCTCTCATTTTTTTTAACCTAGACTCTGTATGAGGTGATTTTAAGAGGGGATTTTCACCTACAAATCTTGCGTAAGTGATTCTAATCTATTTTTAATCATATTCCATCAACATATCTTAGATTTTAACATCAAAATCATGTGAATCAAAGTTAAAAAATTTTAAACTTTGTCAAATTTTTAAAAAATAAGAAATTGAGTTTTGTGAGCAGATTTGGGCTCGGATTTTTGAATTAATCACATATATGAACTTGTGGGGTCATGGGTAGACGGAATCTACCATTGGACCTGGGTTTTGACTAGGCGAGCCCCGGTTGACTTTTGTTGACTTTCTGGGAAAAGTGTAAAGATCTTAAATTTATCTATTGCAATTGAATTCCCTAGCATTGTTTGATAATATTTAGTCGATTTTTGTTTAGATTTGAGCCGTGTAGAGGTGGATTTTAAGGGAAAGGCTATTTTCGAGTATTGAATTGGCCTAATTAAGTTAAGTGAATTGCCTGACTTTGTGGGGGGAATTACCTCGTAGGATTGGTAATGTTTGACTCAATTGTGTTAAGTGAAATCCGTGTACGCAAGGTGACGAGTGGGTACACGGGTTGTGCGTGGTATTTGACTGGTTTAGGCTACATATTTTATTTCCATGCTTTAGTTGAAATGTCATATCATGTTCTAAATTCTCATAGTCAAATTATCCTTAATTGTGTTAGACTATCCTTACATGCCTTAATTGACTTGTTTAGCACATGTCCTACATCCTACTAGCTAAACTGCTCCCATGCTTTAGTTGAACTTGTTTCCTCTTTTATTGTTTCATGATATCTCTTCATTGTGAATTATCATTATTTGAAGTTATTATTCGTGTTATCTCTTTCCTTATTGATTTTCGTTACTTGAAGTAATTGTTCATGTTATCCCTTTACTTGTTGATTCCCATTATTTGAGACTCACTTTAAATATTATCTCTTTTATTGTGAGTTAGTCTTATCTAATATTGTGGTTATACATTATTTCTCTCATCGTTTAATTATTTGGTGTTGAAGTTGTGAAAGTATTTAATACGTTGAGGCGATGTTGGTTATTGTTGAAACGTCTATCTTATTGAGCATTTGTCATCCATTGTTGTTGTTGATATTCTTGTATACGTTGTGCTAGAGCCATGGGCTGTTGTTGTGAAAACATTGATATTGTTGTTCTTGTACAGTTGTGATATATGGGAACTTGTGATGCAACTTGTTATTGTGATATGATATTGACGCGCATACGGCAATATAAAGCTTGGGGTTGATGTGCAAGCGGCGGTATAAGATGGGACTATGTGCGTGTTGCTTGTAGGGGAACTACGTGAAGCCATGTGGCGTCATAAGGTGGGGTAATGTGTGTGTATCTATTTTGGGAAAACTGTTTTCAAAATCTATTTTCAAATGTAAGGCTCACCCTACGGTATAAGGAAAGATTGTGATTGAAGTTGAGAAATACGAATATGAGGCGGTACCTGGGTTGTTATTCTTGATTATACGAGGCGGTACCTCAGTTTTGATTTCATTATACACAAGGTGGTACATCGATGTGATTCTTGTTGTTTATTTCATGTTGCAAAGTGTTTTGACGGGGAATATATCTTGTTGTTTCATTCTTTATTTTTCTATCAGTTGTTGTTCGTACATGATCATTGTAGCCCCTTTAGTTGTTTTTGAAATGTTATTTCTATTGTTGATTTCTGGTACTAGTTCATACTATTATCTTTTTTCGTATCAGTTGTTTCTTCACTTTCCATGATATATCTGTATTACACTTTCATACTGTCTATTTTATATCCTAGTAGGTATCTTGACCTGGCCTCGTTACTACTCTACTAAGCTTAGGCTCGATACTTATTAGGTACCATGGTGGTGTACTCATACTATGCTTCAACACATTTTTTGTTCAGATCCAGGTACGTATGCCCGTGCTGGACACTAGAGTTAATACAGTATTTTCTTGGGAGACTTCAAGGTATACCTGCTCCACGTCCGCATGCCTCGGAGTCACCTTCCCTTTTTATTATGTTTATTGTTGTAGTTCTTTCAGATAATGATGTAGTAGTTATCCTAGTTTATACTCTATAGATCTTATCACACAATTTCATCGGTTTTGGGGTGTATATTGTGAGGTTTTATATTCATAAGGTTTTTATCAATTATTCAACTATTTTCAATAACTTGTTAATTATATCTGTTTAGTTATTATTCATTGTTAAGCTTACCTAGTCGTAGAGATTAGGTGCCATCATGACATCCTATGGAGGTGAAATTGGGGTCGTGACAAGTTGGTATCAGAACTCTAGGTTCATATGTGTTACGAGTCATAAGCATGTCTAGTAGAATCTTGCGAATCAGTACAGAGACGTCTGTACTTATCTTCGAGAGGCTATGGAACTATTAGGAAAACTTCACTTCTTTCATTCCTTATTGTGTGATTTGGTTGATTTTGAAAACTAAATCTTTGACTTTCTATTCTCTCTAATATGGTGAGGACACGCACCGCTGGATCCGACGATCAGATATCCGCACCCCCTGCTAGAGTCGTGAGAGACCGCGGCTGAGGAAGAGGCCGAGGAGGGGCACGTGGTGAAGCCACAGCACCTGCCCGAGCTGCGATAGAGGATCCACCAGTAGCTCTAGTCAGGGGACAAGCATATGAGGTGCCTATTAACACCCCAGCACTTCAAGAGACCCTCACTTAGTTCCTAAGCATGTTCGGTACCTCAGCTCACGCGGGGTTGATCCCACTTTCACCAGCCACATCTTAAGCTGGGGGAGGAGCACAAATTCCTATGGCCCGTACCCCAGAGCAACGGGTCTAGGTTGATCAGGTCCCAAAGGTTATACTAGTACAGCCTGTTGCTCCGGTTTAGCCCATGGTTAGGGCAGCAACATCTAAGGAGGAGCAGCTTAGAACTCGAGAGGTTCAAGAAGTACCAGCCTCCTACTTTTAGTAGTTTAACTTCAGAGGATGCACATGGTTTTCTTGAGGAGTGCCACCATATCCTCTACATTATGGGTATTGTGGAGACGAGTGGGGTTGCTTTTACTACGTTCCAGCTAAAGTGGGCGGCATATCAGTGGCGGCGGGCGTACGAGGTGGGTAACCTAGCACAGGAAGCTTCACTTACATGGGATCGATTTTTAGAGTTTTTCTCGAGAGAGTTTGTTCCTCAGACCCTTTGAGATGCATGGCGTGCAAAGTTTGAGCAGCTGCGCCAGGATATTATGACAGTGTCGAAGTATGCTGTCTGATTCAATGATTTGTCTAGGCATACACCTGCCTTGGTTTCTACTGTCAAATAGCGAGTCTGTCGATTTACTGAGGGGCTCAACTATGGTATTAGGTTCAGCATGGGTCGAGGGTTGGAGGCAAATACCCCATATCAGCAGGTGGTAGATATTGCTCAGAGGTTGGAGGGTGTGGAGGGTCAGGAGAGAGAGGGATCATAGGGAGGCCAAGAGGCCTCATGGTACAAGAGGATTTAGTGGTGGTTACGCTGCAACTACAGCCCGCCATGGTAGAGGCTATGTGAGCCGTCTAATTCATTCAACACTTCCAGCTTCTAGTGGTGCTCTAGTTGTTCCGAGATCTCATGTCGTACACTTTTCTCAGCCACTTTCTAGTGCACCTCCTACACGGGGTGCCTTCAGCGGTCAGTCCAATCGACCAGGATCGAGCCAGTCCCAACCACCATGCACTCCGAGAGCTTGCTTTGAGTGTGGTGATACTCCTCACATGGTCAGAGACTGACCCAGACTCAAGAGGGGTTCACCTTCCTAAACTACTCAGGCTCCACGGATTCAGTCAGGTTCCAAGGCTTCTCAAGGCATGATTGTTGCCCCAGTTGCTGCTCCACCCACACAGCCAGCTAGGGGTGGAGGATGGACGGGTAGAGTTCGCCCTATAGGGGGAGACCATGCCAGATTCTATGTTTTTCTCGGTAGGACAAAGTTAGTTGCTTCATACTCAGTCATTACAGATATGGTTCTGGTTTGCCATAGAGATGCATCAGTCTTATTTGATTCGGGATCCAGTTATTCATATGTGTCATCTTACTTTTCTTTGTACTTGGATTTATCTCGTGATTCTTTGAGCTCTCCAATTTATGTGTCCACGCCTGTGGGAGATTCTATTATTGTGGACCGTGTGTATTGGTCCTGTTTAGTAGTTATTGATGGTTTTGAGACCAGAGTTGATCTATTGTTACTTAGTATGATAAACTTTGAGGTTATCTTGGGCATGCACTATTTTTGCCCTATCATGCTATTCTAGATTGTCACGCCAAGACCGTGACGCTGGTTATGCCAGGTTTACCACAGTTAGAATGGAGGGGTGCATTAGATTATGTTCCTAACAAGGTTGTATCATTTCTAAACGCTCAATAGACGGTTGAGAAGGGATATGATTATTATCTAGCCTATGTGAAGGATACTAGTGCTGCTATTCCTATCGTTGAGTCAGTTCAATTAGTGAGACATTCCAGTTGTATTTCCAGTAGATCTTCCGAGCATGACGCCCGACCGGGACATCAATTTTGGTAATGACTTGTTGCCAGGAACTCAACCCATTTCAATTCCACCATATCGTACGGCCCTGTCGAACATGAAGGAGTTAAAAGAGCAATTGCAAGAGTTTCTTGATAAGGGTTTCATTCGGCCTAGTGTATCGCTATGGGGTGTCCTGATCTTGTTTGTGAAGAAGAATGGTGGTTCTATGCACATGTGTATTGATTATCGACAGTTGAAGAAGGTTACAACGACGAACATGTATCAATTGTCACGCATTGATGACCTATTTGATCAGCTATAGGGTGCCAGGGTGTTCTCTAGGATTGATTTGCATCAGGTTATCATCAGCTGAAGATTCAGGATTCGAATATTCCGAACACCGCCTTTCGGACTCGGTATGGTCACTACGAGTTCCTCGTGATGTCATTTGGGTTGACCAATGCCCCATCAACATTTATGCACCTGATGAACAGTATATTCCAGCCTTATCTTGATTCATTCATCATTGTGTTGATTAACAAAATCTTGGTGTACTCCCGTAGTGGGGAAGATCATGAGCAACACTTCAGGATCATGCTCTAGACCTTGAGAGAGAAGAAGTTTTATGAAAAGTTCTCAAAGTGTGAATTATGGCTTGATTGGTTGCATTTTTTGGTCATGCAGTGTCGAGTGAGGGGATCAAGGTAGATCCGAAGAAGATTAAGGAGGTACAGAGTTGGCCCGGACCGTCTTCAGCTACTGAGATCCGGAGTTTCCTTGGTGTGGCCGGGTATTATCCTTGTTTCATATAGGGTTTCTCATTTATTGCTATACCTATTACCAGATTGACCCAGAAGGGTGCTCCGTTCAAATGGAACGAGGAGTGTGAGGAGATCTTCCAAAAGCTCAAGACTGTTTTGACTAAAGCCCTAGTGTTGGTGCTACCTATGGGCTCGGGGTCTTATACACTATGATGCGACACGCGTTGGCCTTGACGCGGTGTTGATGCAAGACGGTAGGGTGATTACCTACACGTCTCGACAGCTGAAGATCCATGAGAAGAACTATCCAGTCCATGATTTAGAGTTGGCATCCATTGTTCATTCATTGAAGATCTAGCGACATTATTTGTACGGTGTTCCTTGTAAGGTCTTTACAGACCATTGGAGTCTATAGCATCTATTCAAATAGAAAGATCATAACTTGTGGCAACAGATGTGGTTAGAGTTTCTTAAGGACTATGATATCACCATTATATATCATCCCAGCAAGGGTAATATTATAACGACTCGCGCGGCCGTTTTGAGCATTTGCACTATTCTTGGTAGTTTGGGGGCACGAGTAGCTCCATATAATGTACTAGGACTTGTGTACAAAATTTGAGTTCATTCCGATTTGATTTGAAATGTTTCGGCGCGAGTTTTTGGAAGTCGAAAGTTCATTAAGTTTGATTTGAGGTGTGTTTCATCATTTCGATGTTGTTATGCGTGATTTGAATCCTTTAGTAAGCTCTTTTTATGTTATAGGACTTGTTGGTATGTTCGTACGGTGTCCCGAGGGGCTCGGGTGAGTTTTGGATAGCATTGGGTTGTGTTGCGCTCGTTTTTCTTATGTTTTGACGTCGTTTTTTCAAGCATAAATGGTACCATATTGAACAAATGAGCTCCAATTTCTGTTTTGGTTAAAGCATTAGGTCCGTATAGTAATTACGGATCCGTAGAAAAAAGAATCGTCGAATTTGGACATCGTATGAGGATTTTATGGTCATTTTACTAAGAATTGGGTTGCCAGCTTTTTCAGATTATATGAAATTGTCACTGACTTCATATTTAAAAATCTACACTATTTTCAAATATTGAAACCAATATATCTCCTTCATTATAAGGTCAAATGGAGTGATTCAAAAGCCTATCTTGACTGAAATTTCACAATGAATCCATCGGAGGCATCAAAAGCAAGTTTGGGATTGTTTAGCATGCAAAATGAGGCAGAACAGCTGGGCAAAAGTACTTAATATCGAAGATTTGTTCATTTTATCATATTTTGCGTTGGGGAGCTCGGATTTGAAAAAATTTTGGAGGCGATTTACACCAGATAGATTAGGATAAGTGTTTTATACTCAATCTTGGTTATATTTCATTAATACATCTTCATTTTTGGCATTTGATTGATGATTTCAAAGTGAAATTTGGGGGTTTTGTCTAAAAT
>MDKI01282704.1:0-21964 GCA_005239505.1 Nicotiana paniculata
TAAAGCACATAAAATGCAAGGTATATAATGCTAAAAATCATGAATTCTAGCCACGCATCAGGCGCACTACACATCCATAATCAAGACTCTACTAGACACGGCTCATAGACAACCCCTAGGATAGAATTGCTATGATACCAAGTTTTTCACAACCCAAACTGGAGGATCATGACTAGCACCCGGGCCATACTTGCCGAGCACCAGCGTACATTTTATCTAACCTTCTTTATTATCTTTAAGGGCCGATGAGATCAATATAAATGGTAGATATGGATCACGAACAATAAACAATGAAATATAATGGCATGAACCTACATCACATGGGATGACAAGACTACTAAGAAACTACATATAAGGTACGAGCTACAACACTGCCATGAAAGACTATATAACAAAAATTAGCCAACAATGCATACCAACTATACACGAGTCGACACCTATCTATGAGCCTCTAAAGGAGCTTAAGTTATACAACATTGCCGGAACAGGGCCCTGACATACCCATAATATCTAATAACAAAAATTCATACCAAGACCACGGCAAGTCCGGAGAAAGGATCTTGCCAATAACCACTAAACTGGGAAGCCTACTGTAGTGGGGGAGCTGCGTTTACCCGTCTACCCAGACCTGTAGCATGACATGAAACATCCACAAATAAAAAGGATTTCAATACGAATAAAGTACTGAGTATGTAAACCAGGAAAGCATAAGTAATAACAGTAATGTAAATAGGGATAGAGTATATACAACCTCTAACATCTGGGTACCCCTGAGGGATACTGACATGAATTGCGTGATACATACATATATATATATATACATACACTTTTAAAACATAAGCCTTTGTGGGCAACATCATCATCATATCTTACCTGGCCGTAATAGGCTCGGTAAAATGTACCCTGCCACGTGGAGCTCGATAAATTGCACAATAGGTGCCATACCCGGACGACTATAGCGCGGCTCGGTAGAGTAAAATAGATACATACATATATATATATATATATATATATATATAATGCATGTATGACTCATTGGAATCATATTCTAAACGTTTCAGAGTGACGTATGGTCGATATTCTTCATACACGTTATTAGGACTAACTATTTATCAAGAATCAGGAAGTACCAAAAAAATTGATAACATAAGAATAAGAGAAGTAACCTCAACATCAATTGTTCCATAAAAAGGGAAACAATGTAAGTACTGCTAGCTTCTAAGAGCAGAGTATATTTGGAAGCTCGTTCATCGCATTATGTACAATCGGAGTCGTGAAAAAGAAGGAAAGGGATAGCCTCACATACCTTTTATATATATACTTCCCAATCTCAAGCTATGCAAATGTCACGACTCCTTAATCTACAATAAGAGAAATGACACTATCGTTATCGTTTAAGCGTCGTAACTATTATGTATCGACCATAACATATTTTACGATGAAACGGACAACACCTTCCCCATATATATATGACTTCACTCAAGTCAAAATCACCAAAAATCCTAAAAAACATCAATAATAATCATATTGAGCCTCCCAAAACAGTCCACACAACCTAATCACTTCATACATAAGACGACCACCGTAGTAGTGTCAAACAACCCGAAAATGTTACAACAAACGACCAGAACAACACCCTAAATATATATGGTGTTTCTCCACACCCTTCCTACTCCAAAACTCCACAAAATAGTAGTAAAACATGCAGCCCAACAACAACACAAAACAGTCCGCTACAAGTGAATAACTCGAATTCACGTCTTCCGATCACCGTCCCGTGAGTTCTTACAAGTATAGAACGAATTTCCATGAATTTACATCATAAAAAATGGATTAAATAGAGAAGTAAACGTACCTTACTTGTTGTATAACTCAGCCCTTATGTTGGTTCTTCAAACTCTAGGTTTTACCCCCAATTAGAACTTGAAAGAGAGAAAATCAATTTGGGTTTGTGGATAATTTTTGGAGGAAGATTGCAGGGATATAGGTCTGGTTATTTGTTATATACAATGAGGTTTATATTGTAGGAGATAAGACTTTAAATGGTCTCTTTGGCCGACCCGAAATTGCCTATTTTTGGGCTCTCATTTAACCAAGTAGGTGACACACCTACTTGTCACCTAGCAGCTTGTGCAGTCTCGCAGCAATGCCTATATCTCTCTACTCCAATGTCGTATTGATAAACTATTTAATGCGATGGAAACTAGACTCATATATATTCAATTTGGTGGGTATATCACCCCGTATTCCTAGTATATTAGGAGAAAATCTTAGTAACATTTGACCTAAAAGTTAAGTAAAATTATGAACATAAGTTGCGACAACTTTTGTTTCATAACTCGTTTGAATTAAAGACATATGATATGGATATTATATGATTAAAATAACTTAAAACACAATATCTTGAGAATATTAAGCACCCCTAGGTTTACCCAAAAATACGGGATACAACATCCTTCATTCGTTTAACTTCTAATACTTGTTAATCACCCTTATACACTCTTGTATTATTTAAGACCAATAGGATTAACTTCTTATCGTCTCAAAGATAATCTTTTCAGATTTATGTCGACTAACTTATGGCATGAACCAACGTACGTGAATATGGGTTGTAACATGTGGTCTCTCTAAGAGCCAATACATCGCCACGTAAATATTGCTAGCACCCTCCGAAACTAAGGGCGTCGCATAATTCAAGGAGAAGTACGTTGGGGGACACACAACAACAATCGAGGGCGAGTATCATCACATTCCAGGATTTTGGGAATGGTCTGAAGATGTACTTGATGTAAGCCAACAAACCCTGAGTACATCAAAGATTTATGATGTTGTCTATGCCTCACTTATAACTCGAACATTTTGCAAGCATTTTGTGAGGCTTGGTACCCCAAGACGAACACGCTTCTTAAAACAACTGAGGAACTATCTATCTCTCTTTGGGACTTAAATATCCTTTGAGATCTGCCCATTGCGGGTTTCCCGTACGAAGAAGTGGTACCTGAGATAAGAGAGCTCATTGGTTTGGATGAAAACAGATGAGATTTATTCCTCGATCTTGTGAGTATTTATTTGTTGTTTTCCATCACCTTAAGGAAGGTATAGGTGTTAACCAAAACGTCTCCTTGAGCAAGTGAAAAATTTTTGGTATAAGAAATCTTTAATATATAAACATGCCCCACTTCGAAAGGAAAAGAAGTCTGTGCACCTAAGTTGACACATAATCCTAACAGAGTTATTCCCGAGACAACTAGGTGGTCGAGTGATTAAGAAGCTATATTCTCCAAGCTTAGGGTGAGGTTTGACAAGAAAGATGAAACATATATAACAATCTTCTTATCATGTTGGCTATGTGCATTTTTGTTTCTCTATAAGGCAGAGAACTTCATTCATTCCGAGACTTTTAAGATGGCAAGCATGATGGAAAGCGAGCAAAAGATTGGCCTTGCGGTCTCAGTTTTGGCGAGTATTTATCATGGTTTGAATAAAAGTTTGTGTTCTTCCCAACTTGATCAGGTCAAAATTTATTTTCTCATCTATTATGTTTATGGTTGGATTGCACATTACCTCAAAACCCATTATCCACTTGCTAAGGGTCCATCTGTCTCTTTGATGGTGTCATACTCAGGAGAGGGAGTTGCGAGATACTTTGGAAATAAGGATGCGAGAAAAAGCATCCATAATGGAGAGGATATAGTTTGGACACCAACAATGTTAACTAATTCGTGTCCTTATTATTATGTAGATAACGAAGCCCCTCAAGAGTTGGAGTCAAATTATTTCATGAGCTTACGTTTTAATCACCTCCCTTTGAGGTATGATAATTCATTCATCATCGATCCATATAGCTCACATCGGTTTGGTCGTCAATTTGGATTTTACCAGAACGTCCCCTATTTCTTGGAGAATGATATTTGCAGCGCCTCTCTAGATGAAGGACTCAGATTTTGGAGGATTTTCACACTGTATCGGTCTATTTCACGTGCGGCTTTCCCCCCAACGGGAGATCCTATGGAGAAGATTTTCTCCACTAATTATATGTCTTAGTGGGAGAAAGCTCACGGGAAGTTTCTCGAGGATAATTTAAAAGCTCTAGTAGACAATGTTGGGCTAAAATTTACTACTCCTTTAGGAGTTGAAGATCAAGGTAGACGCTCTCAAAAGTCAAAGAAACACCTTACTCCAATCAAAAAAGTAGTTACACAACATAATAAAAGGAAGCTTAAATCCTCAAAGGCATCTTTGAAAGAGGTGGTGTGCACTTCAACAGATATAGAGAAACACACTCCAATTCTTCCATTTAACACGCGAGCTCCTCAATATACAAGCCAGAGTACCAATGAAGATCAAAATTGAAAAAAGAAATGGCCTAACCCAGTAGAGATCGCACATGTTCCAAGTGTTGATAGTCCCTCAAGAACGCATACAACTTGTAACAAAGAGGTGAAATACAATCACCTCGCTTTTTTTTGAACCAATAGCTTCACAAAAAATTACTTACTTTCTTTGCCTTTCCCTTATGCAGTTAAATGCCATTGGGCATCTGATGGTATCCCCCACATGACAAGCGGCAAGTGAGTGATGAATCTATTGGAAGGCCTATGTCTAAAGTGAAGCCATCATCATCTCTTCCTCATGAAAAATCCCTAAAAAGACAACTCCAAATGGATAACTCACCTTCCACCAATGACAAATGCAACAATATCTATTTTTGAAGGAAAGAGCATTGTCTTTAATCGAAAAAAGGAATTCATCTTGGGACTTTGGGAGGATATTTGCAATAAACTCTCCAAAACTCATGCAGAATTGCTCTCATCTTATAAGGAGCAAATCACTGAGATTTTCGAGGATATGAAAAAGGCGAATATTTTGGATCTTTCTCCATTAGAGTGTTTATTGGATCCTCTTTTTGAGTTTGCTACTTCATATGACCAAGAGAGATCCAATTTGATGATAAGACGAGTGAAGATGAGAAGCTAAAACTGATTTCCAAAGCTAAGGAGCGTCTCGAATCATTCAAAATTGAAGCAAGTGAGAAAGTAAGAAATTTTCCTCAAGTGAAAAGAAACTGAAGAGAGTTGTGAAGAAATTGCAGACATTACAACAAGAGGGGGAGAATCTCGAAGGTGTTTTAGAATCGTCTGAAAAGGAGGTTTCTGCCGAGACTGAGTTCTCTTCATTTGACAACGTAAATTTGTTGACTGTTGATAATTCGGCCAATCTGGAGAAGAAGAAGAAGAAGAATTTTAAGACTAGCTATCAAGAATTGATCAACTACAAGTTCTATTTAGATTAGGCTATTATCATTATCTCCCATTTTATCTTTATGTTAGATTGACCTAATGGATATTTGTTTTGTCTTAGTTAAGATTGCTTCTCTTTTGCTTTACATTGTCCGACTTTTATCTTAGTCACATAATTTTCAACTTTACGCGCTTGTAACAGAGTCCAATTAACGAACCGTTTGATTTCTCAAAAATTAGACTTCAATATCTAAAACATAGAATCAAACACCTTCAGAATCGCTCCAGATAATGTTTTGTAACCAACTTTAGATTCCACCACGTTGAAAATTTCATATTTGCGCAGTCTCACCAAAAAAATCATTTCTTGGTGTAGAAAAGTCAAAATCACGAACTATTTGATATTTTGGAAACTTAACTTACAAATATTTAACGTATCCAAAATGCAAAATTTAATTCCTTAATGATAGTTTCAGATAATAGTTCGAAATCAATATTAAATTCTGACACGACGACGATTTCAGATTCGCGAGACTTCATCAAAACTTTTGTATCATGATGTAGGAACGTCGAAATCATGAACCGTTTGATTTATTGGAAACTGAACTTACAAATATGTAACATTTCCAAAATGAAAAATTCAATACCTTTAGAATAGTTTCAGATATTATTTCGAATTCAATATTAAATTCTGAAACCCTGACGAGTTCAGATTTGCGCGCCCACTAAAGTTTTTTATCTTGATGTAGGGACGTCGAAATCACGAACCGTTTGATTTCTTGGAAACTAAATTTCAAAATCTAAAACATATCCAAAATCTAAAATTTAATGCCTTAAGGGTAGTTTCAGATGATAGTTAGAAGTGGACTTTGGTTTCTGATAAGTCGATAGTTCCAAATTTGCGCGACTTCATAAAAGTTGTGTATCTTGGTGTGGAAGCCTCGAGATCCCAAGACGTATTTATTGCTATCAATCGAAATTCAGGAGCTCCATTCTCATAAATATCTTGGGTTCAAGTATCACTTAATTTGAAATGTTGTTCAAAGCAATCTTTCTTCTTATACTTGTGTTCCCTTTTGACGCCTCTCTTCTCTCCCCTTTTTTTAGGGCAATGAGCGGATATGAAGACCAAGAAACTTGAAAGTTATGAAAACATAAAAACATAGAGAATCCCCATACTTCAATGCAAATACTTTGAAGCCTCCTAAAAGACTATAATCATTTTATTGATGACACCAATTTACCATAGCATATTGCTCTCTTTAAATCAAATGAGATCCAAAGTTTAACAGAAGAATAGTATCTCAGCTTGATTTTTAAATGCTGATTGAATGGATTACATTCCATCATACTTTATTCGGACAACGATCGGGGCACTATGTATCTTTTGAACTCATGCGACTGAACTTAGAATGAAACTCTAAGCTGCATACGTACCTCACTGAAGAGGATCAAGTCATACGTAGTTCAGTATGGGTGAGGTTTTTCAAATATATTTTTTGTTTTTTATGTCCTAACTTTTTCCTAGGCCGCCTCTTTTGAGGTTTTCAACCTAGCCGACTTTTTTCTTGGGGGTCGTACAAAGTTTAGACTCATGCGGGCCAGGAGTGTAGGAACATGCAGTTTAAGCTCATGCATCAAGGAGCATTGTAACTTTAAGGATAATACTTCTTTAAGAACTTGCCATTGATATACCATCTGCATCAACCAGCTTGTAAGCCCCACTTGAATAACCTTCGTGGCCGGCATATGGCCCATCTCATTTTGAAGTGAACTTCCCTATAGGTTTATGAGAAGTAATAATGGGTCTTCGTACGATAAGGAGTTTATCTCCTACTTGAAAGAATCTCGGGCGAACTCTTTTGTTGAAGGCGCGGGACAATCGAGCTTGATAACATTCAAGGCTTTGTTGAGCTTCCAACCTCTTCTCATCAAGAGCCTCCATCTCTGCTAATCGAAGTCGAGAGTTTTCTTCATCAGTGATCCCTTCTTGAATAGCTAATCGTAATGAAGGTATTTTACACTCGATTGGCAAGACAACTTCGACTCCATAGACGAGTGCATAAGGGGTCGCTTGTGTTGGCGTGTGGTGAGTTGTCCTATGTTCCCATAGAGCTTCTTCCATACGGTCATGCCAATCCTGTTTGGATTTGGAGACGAGTTTCTTTAACAAGTTGCATAGAGTCTTATTTAATGCCTCGGCTAGACCATTGGTGACAACATTGTACATAAAAGAGTTACGTTGCTTGAAACCAAAAAGTCTACAAATTTTGTTCCTTCTTTACTTCCTTAAGAGCAACAACTTCAGCCCATTTTGAGAAGTAGTCAGTTGTATCCAAGATGTATAGTTTTCCACCAGAGGACATTGGAAGTGGTCCAACAACATTCAATCCCCAAGCGTCAAACGACCAGGATGCAACAATCGGGTGCAACACTTTAGCTGTTTGATGAATAAAATTCACATGGAATTGACAAGCCTTGCATCTTCAAGCGTAGTTCAAGCAATCTTTTACCATCGTTGGCCAATAATATCCCATCCTTTTTATATGGAAGTTGAGCTTTGGTCCAGGCTGGTGTGAGCCACATACCCTAGAATATGCCTCTTGCAAAGCTTGGAGTGCTTCTTCTTCCCCTAAGAATCACAAGAGTACTCCCTCGAATGACCTTCTATATAGAGTATCTTCGTAGTAAAGGAAGCGAGGTGCACGAAGCCAGATTTAAGTCCTTCTCCTCAAATTTTCTGGAAGTATCCCATAGCTTAAGTGGTCGATAATGGGTTGTCACCATTCTTCTTTCTCAGCTCAGAAACAGCGACAAGATGCTTGAGTTCATTTTCTTCACCTTCAGCCTCATTTGGCGGTGGTACTACCTATTTTTGGTAGTCAATAACTTGCTTGATCAGGCAGGGTTAACGATGAAGCTAGGGCAGCTAAATCATCAGCCTTCTTGTTTTCTTTTCTTGGCATATGTTGAATAGTCACGTCAGCGACCCACCCTATTAATTTTTAACATAATCATAATATGGGCATAGTTCAGGTTTCTTGACCTCGTAACTACCTAAAAGCTGGTTGATCACCAAATGAGAGTCACCAAAGACTTGCAAATGCAACCATTTCATTTCGAAAGCCATTTCAAGCCCAAGTATTAGTGCTTGATACTCAGTAATGTTGTTAGAGCAGAGTTATGTCAACATAAAAATATAGGGCAGAACATCACCTTGAGAAGTCACAAATACTACACCAGCACCAGCTCCTCCGCGATGAGCAGTACCATCAAAGTACATCTTCCATGAAGGTTGAACTTTAATGACCATTGCGTCCTTATCAGGTGGTTCGTCAGTTAGCTCCCAATCATCAGGTATAGGGTGATCTGCCATGAAGTCCGCTAACTCTTTTCCTTTTATAGCCTTTTGAGGGATGTACACAGTTTCAAATTGTTGAAACTTGAGGTACCACCTTGCTAGTGGATCACTAAAGACAGGTTTTGACATCACGAACTTGATGGGATTTGCTCTAGAAACCAAACGAACCACTTGAACTTGAAAGTAGTGCTTCAACTTTTGGATTGAGAAGACTAGCGCCAAACATAACTTTTCGATTGGAGAATAGTTCAGCTCATTTGGTGTCATCATCCTGCTAAAGTATTAAAGGGATTTTTCTTTCCCTTCATTAGTTTCTTGGGCCAACATCGCTCCAATAGACCTTTCTTGTGCTGAAATATATAGTATCAGCAGCTTTCCAAGTATAAGGGCTTACAAAATTGGAGGCGTCATCAAGTAATTTGTGACACTTTCAAAGGCATTGCTACAAGCTTGGTCCCACTTGAAAGGAATGCCTTTCTTCATGAGGCAACTGAATGGTTGGCACCTCCCAGCTAGGTTTGAGATGATATCTTCTAAGGTATGCTAGCTTTCCTTGCAGACTTTTCAATTCATGAATATCCCGAAGCTCGGGCATTTTCAAAATGGCATCCACTTTGGCCTTATCAATTTCGATCCCTCGACGTCGGATAACTAAATGAAGGAACATTTTAGAAGTAAATCCAAAGGCACATTTCAATGGATTCATCCTAAGTTGGTATCTCTGGAGCAACTCAAACACCATTCTCAAGTCTTTCAAGTGGTCGCTCTTCTCTCTTGATTTTACCACCAAGTCATCAATATAACATTCGACATTCTTGTGGAGAAGATCATCAAAAATATTCTGCACATCCCTTTCGTAAGTAGCATTAGCGTTCTTCAAGCCAAAAGTCATTACCTTATAACAACAAATACCCTTGGGGGTACAGAATGCAGTAAGCTCTTTATCGTTTGGCTCCATGCGAATCTGGTTATAGCCCGATGAACCGTCCATAAATGACATTGGCTCATACCTATTAGTAGCATCGATCATCAGCTCTGGAATAGGAAGCGGGAATTCATCATTCGGACACGCATCGTTGATATCCCTGAAGCCAACGCACGCTCGAATCTGGCCATTTTTCTTCCTTACAGAGAAAATACTAGAAACCCATTTGGGTATTTAACTTTAATAAATCCAGCTTGAGTATGTTAACTTTGATTTCAATCAAGGGACCAAGTCCGGCCTAAAGCACCTTTGAGCCCGTTTAACAGTGTGAGCACCATTCTTCACTACAAGGTGATGGACTGCTACTTTCGGTCCAAGCCAGGCATCTCTTTGTAATTCCAAGCAAAGGCATCCCTGAACTCCTTGAGTAACTCAATATAAGTTTTTTCTTCATCAACTTCTAATAAAGCATTTAGGTAGGTGGGTCTTGGTTATTCATCGGTGCCAAGGTTAACTTCTTTTAAGGCATCAACTGTTGTCTTCACCCCTTCATCAAGTTCAGGTGGAGCGTCTTTGGCATATTCATCTTCTTGAGGGTCTCCATCATTGAAGGATATGTGATAACACGGTGAAACATCCTCCAATTTCTCATCATCCTCCAATAGAGACAAAACACCATTCTCGCCTTGTGCAGTAACATGATACGAAGAACCCACACTTTCTTCTTCTTCGTCGTGTTCCTTAGTATAGACCACAGTATATGGATTTACCTTCAATACTTCTTTACACGAAACCACAAGTTTTGTTTGTCGCCTCATTCTAGAAGGAACCAAACTTTGGACATCCTTAGAGATCTTCTGGATTCTAGGCGAAACGGGTGTTCTTATGCTTTGATAATTTCTTTGAAACTTATTCCCCTTCTTTAATAGATCCAATCTCTAAAACACGAAAGTCCTCACAGTTGATTCTCCAAGTCGATCAAAGACAGAAGGCTTGTTAGAAGCGCTAGATTCATCTTCTACAATGATATAATTGATGCTCGCCCTTCTTATGGAGATGCGCCCTGGTGGCGGTTGCTTGTATCCCAAACCTTCACTTGATTACCTCGTAGCATCTTCTGATGGGAGCTTCCCTAACTTTGACAGCTCACTGGGATTGTATTCTGCTTTTGCAAATAGCCTGTAAGCATTAGGATCAAAACCTTCATCTGTTCGCTTTGTAGGGAGTTGATACGCTCAAATTACACCTAAATAAATGGTGTATGGCAGTCGATGTCAAATATAGTAACCTAACTAGGTTGGGGTCGAATCCCACAGGGAATAGGTGTGAAAAGGTTACTTGAGTAGTGTGAAACTTGACTTGAGTCGTATTCAATGGTGTATTCAATGCTCTAAGTGTAGCATCTTTTTTCAGACAAGATGGTCCACAAAACCCTAGTTATTCTACTTGTAATGGGCTAAAAGCCGTGGTCAAAAAGTGACAAAAATGACCTGCAGATCAAGTCTGCGACCGCATAATGGGTAGCAAAAAGCTTTCTCGGTCCGCACATCTTTTGTTTATGCGGTCCGCATATATATTACACAACCACATATTGTACCGCAAAGTCATCTTCACTGGAACTCTTCTTGCATTTATAAAATCATTGTGCGGTCTGCATAAGAGTTATGTGACTTCACAATGGATCATAGAATTTACTCCCAGAACTTGGATGGTCTACTTCACTCTGCGATTGGTCTGTGGCCCACACATCACTTTTGCGACTGTAGACCTGCTGCATTTCTGCCTTTCCATAGGTTTTGTCATATTTTTCATGTTCTTGGCTCTTCAAGTCTTGTTTTCTGCAAAACACCAAAACTACATAATAAATGACTAATAATGATTTTAAAAGATAAGTTAACGTCTATGTAATTAGTATCAAAAGTGCCACAATTCTATGACACATCAACACCCCAACTTAGACTCTTGCTTGCCCTCAAGCAACTAAAAAGTCAACCTACCAAATTCTAATCTACTTCCGACTGATCACAAAGTAGCAGTGACTATGCATGGTGCTGACTGATAGCTAACAAGCATGCAACTTCTTTTATTCACCCTTCTTTGAAGACAAAGATCATTTAAGAGTTTGAATAATCAGTTTGTGAGCTTCGAGCCTCAAGAGCAATGACATAGTTCTTCCCATAGCTAGATATGCACTTGTATCCTACTTCAAGAAGACTAATTTCTGCTAACTCTTGCAATTCATGCGTGCTCACATCAAAGAAAATCTCCAACTCAACAAATATGTACAGGGGATACAATCAAACACTCTTGCACTCAAAAAGAAGGCTAAGTGTTACAAGTATCAGTCCATATGCTTGCCCTTATTTTAACTCGTTGCTATCTCAGAAATAATTGGTTGTAGATCAAATAGGACTTTCTAACAGTTGTAGTACAGGCTTCGGGATGGGTTGGATGAATATTTGGGAATATAGTGACTGCACCCTCCTTGAACGCTACACACACTTTGCTTTTTTTAAAATCACATAACCCTTATTGACCTCTAGTTACCGACATAGAACCACCTCAAAGTATCTCTTTAATTTTCACAAGACTCCACACATTCCACCAATGCATGTCTTCACCATTTCCCAATTAATACCAACACCCCCAACTTAGGTTTTTAGCCTCATTTTTAACATTCAAGAAGGGACGAGTTCAAAAGAGGGAATTATTTCACAAAAGAGTAAAGGTTTGTAATGTAGTAGCCAAATAAAAGGTTAAAGACTCAATGGGGAATAACTAGGATAATAAATGAACTAGGGAGGTTAGTTTGATAAAATATTACTTAGCAATCACAAAGAGAACCTAAGATTATTTCAACACCCAATCATCAAACTGAGATTTGCATTGAGAAACCAACCGGCAAGTTCTAGACATTACAACTTGAGCACATGCATTATTTACACAAATTCTCACCCACTCACAATGCATGAACTGCTCGAATTGGCATAATTTCAACCCTCAAGTGAATATAAGGCAACTCAAAGCTTCGGCACATGATATTTGAGATTCTAAGTAAGTACAAAGTCAAAGAGCGAGCCTCGATTTCACAAGAATGACTAATTGTTTATTTACAAAATTTTAAGGGTGCAATTTATTCAACAAAAACCTATCACATGCTTGAAGCTGGAACAACAACACCAAACAAGTCAAAACGTTTTTATGCTACCGCCATGGTTATACTATTACACTCTTAGAAAAGAACCCGGCAAAGAAAAACCAAGGGGAATTCATTATTATATACAAATCTACACTATTAAAACTAAGAGTTTATATACAAGTTGCAAAGTTGACTACTCCACCCCCAAACTAAGAGTATGCATTGTCCCCAATGCATTGAGAGCAAATTTTAGGGGCTTCCTAGGGCACACTAGGTGCTTGGATGGGTTGGAACATCCGAGTCGGCCGTGGGGCCAGGAGGTGACACTGTGGAGGCAGTGGGTGGATATTCTGACTGTATAGTGGTGTCCGATACCAAATTAGGAAGCTCTTCCAATTGCGGAGCTGGGTCCTGGACCTGGGAGCTGATGGCCTCTCCCGATGATGGATGTGTGGTCGTGGTAGTAGCTTTGGATACCATATCTGCAAGGGAGTGTGCGATGGCTGTTTGCACATCCACCTCCTCCGCACCTAGTTCATCTGTAGAAACGACAACTTGTTTTCCTCTGTTGTCCCTCTGATCATCACCCTCATCAAGTATCTCCTCCTCGTCAGTTTCCTCACGAGACTCTCTATATTCCTCATCTGACTGAACATCAGTGTGCGCAACAGAACCCAGATCTTGTGAGATGTCAGTACCATGTGTCTCCTCAGCTTACAAGAGGTTTGTGAAATGCATATCGAAGCTTGATATATGGGAGGTTCTCTTTGATTCCCCTCTACTGGAAGAAGGGTGGTCAAATCAAACTCTAGTGTCTGCATCTTATGTAGCTCTGACTTGAGCTCAGCTACATCCTCTTTGAGTTGAGGAATGTCCCCAGCTCCACCTATCTCAACCTTATCAAGGCAAGCTTCAAAGTGCTTGAGTCGATCCTCATATGATAGGTGTTGCTTTTGAAGGTCACTTATTGAGGTTTGGATCAGGGCCAATGCTTGCCTGATAAGTGATGGAATTTATTTTGTCAGTTTGTCTACTTTGGCATTTGAATGTTGTGCCAGTAGACCAATCTTGGAGCGTGCAGGCAATGAGATAGGTGGTGTTGCAATGGTTGGTCGGTAAGTGGATGTGGAGGTAGCTGGTGCAGAAGAAGTGTCTGGCACTGATGAGGTAGCATGTGCTGCTGAGGCTGACAAGGCCGGAGGGGGAGTGAATGATTACTCAGGTGGATCTTCGACCATGTTATCCGCAACATCATTGTGTCGAGTGATGTCAATGTCCTAAACAGATTTTTCTATGCGGTCATGTTTGGGGAACGGAGGAACCACCGCCTCTTTACACAAAGCATGGATCAAGCATGGAAAAGTGAGTGAGGTTTCTTTATGGTTTGCCCGGATCCCAATCTTAGGGAATATAAGCGCTCCCACATCAATATTTATCCCCGATATGATACAAGCAATGATGATTTCCTTCTCGATACATCTCATTTCTCGTAGGCATTATACGAAAAAAAAAAACTTAGCCAATATCGACCTTCTTGGGTGAGATCCCTCTTGTGAATCCTCTGGCGCGGTGCAATCTAGGGTGGAGTTCCCTTGGCTATGACATAGGCTACCCAAGCATGCTTAGATTCCTTATTTTCAATCTTTGCGTCAAATTCTGTCATACATGTCGCCCATTCTTCGAAATATACATCATTGATTGATGGGGCATCCCAGTGTATTTCAAATCCTCGGACTAAAACTGAGTCCAAGTATCTACAATTTCTCTTTTTTTTTGAGTTTCTGGATTTAGCATATGCAACATAAAATTCACTAACAAGCGTCTCATTGTACTCCCCCGGAACCTTAGTGAAGAAATCCTATCCCCTCTTTTATATGTTGTCTAGCACATGGGGGTAGTGTTATTTTAAACCGTTCAAACTCAACTGCTTTTCTTCGAGGATCTTTCTTTTTGACAGGCCATCTCTGTACGGAATCTAAGAGTTGGTGATCCCAAACTTGAGATCCTTGCCACTCTTTTTGCGTGCTTTGGCCTAGAGGTCAACTGGCACAAGGTCAATCTGTGCCTCCTCCTCTTCAGACTGGGAGGCAGGCTCAAATAAATTTCTTGGTGTGCCTGGCCGTTTATGTTGGGATTGCTGTGATTGTGGGCTTATAGCAGCAACCGGTCTCTTTCCTCAAATAGTGGGTGTTCGCAATGTTAGGGATTTCATTGGTTCTATTCCTACCAATTAACGAGGAGTGAGTACATGGTGGGGCATGTGATAGAAGAAAATGAGAGATACAAAATGTTCTATGAGAAGTTATGCGATTGCAGAAAAACTCTGCGGAACGCAAACCACAACGTATATAACCATCAGAAGCAAAACAACTTATGTTGGTCGCAGAAGTGGTCGCAGAACAAGTTTGCGACCGCAGATCAGTCGCATTTTTGGACTTTAAACTAACCTTGTTTCTGCTTGTGTCTGTGGCCAGTATACGGTCAGCAAACATTTCTGCGGCCGCAGACTCAACTGCATATTGGCTTTTAGGAAACTCTCAAGCATATGGAATGCGATGACTTTGCAGGCCGCAAAGAAGTTATGCGGACCACAAAGATCATCTTCTCCATGTAACATGAACTCACAAGCAACGTTTATGCACACTAAGTAGCACATTCTCAAGTTGTGAGAGACAATACACACAATCAACACCAGGTTGATTTCATGCTCCACCTCACAATACCTAATGCAAATTTACACAAATACCCAACCCCCATACTCAAATCAGTCCCCCTAATGCTAACCCCAAATTTTTATTTACCCACAACATATATTTTCCCCCCTGAATCGATATACAGTACAAGAACTCACAGTCAATTACCCACAACAAGAAGGTGGGGAGATAGAGGAGGGTACATGGGTGAGAGGAAATTTAGGCAAGTGAAAGCACATGAAACTCTTCAAATTGACTGAGCAAGAAAAGGGTTGGAAATATACATACCAGATATCAGAAGATCGAGCAAGCCACGTTGGTGTGAATCGCGAGCAAGGTGAGATTTCTTTTTCAGTTTCTTTTTATTTTCTAACTGTTTTCTTTTGTGTTATGTTTTATGCCTGACTGTGCGAGATTAGAGATGATAGAAGGAAATGAGAGAGAAATAATTAGGTCTCAATACTTGAGGGTTTTTCGGTGAAAAAGGAATCACATAACGTATTATGTGGCTGCATATGTGTTGTGCGATGGGTTAGTAACTGAGTGGTGCGCAACAGATTGGCGATCCACTTTGCGGTCGCAGAATCATTATGTGGGCCGCAGAAAGTGAATTCTCACCACATTTCAAGGCCCAATTTGCATGTTGTTCTGCTTGTGTCTACGATCATTATGCGGTCTGCAAACCCTGTATGCGGTCGTATATGTTGATGCAGAACACAGCTGAAGCCTGGCTTGCTTTCCTTCATTTTCCCTCTGCCTTCGCATAATATTTCTTTGTATTTTAGGTAACCTGCATTCTAACACACACGTCAAACTGTTCAACACTTACAAATAAACCTACCTAAATTAAAATATGACCAAAAAAGGTTACCAACACATGAATTGTCTCCCAAGAAGCGCTTTATTTAACATCGCGACATGACGATGTTGCCCCTATTTTGGCTAATCAGTGGTGGGTATTGGTGTAGGACCATCCTTGGGTGCAAATTGTTCTATCAATTTCCTTTCTCCAATGGTTCCGAGGTAATGCTTGACCCTTTGGCTATTTACTTTGAAAGTTCTAGTCCCGTCCTCGGACTCTAATTCAATAGCGCCATAGGAAGACACATTCACAACTTTGAACGGGCCAAACCATTTGGATTTGAGTTTTCCTGGAATGAACTTCAATCTTGAGTTGAATAGTAAGACCAAGTCATCAGACTTGAATTCCCGCTTTAAAATCTTCTTGTTATGAACAAACTTCATTCTTTCTTTATACATGGCTGCATTCTCATGGGAATGAAAACGAAACTCTTCCATCTCGTTGAGTTGTGTCATCCTTAGATTAGCAGCTTCAACCCGGTCAAGATTTAACTTTTTCAATGCCCACATGGCTTTATATTAAAGCTCTACTGGCAAGTGACACGCCTTACAAAAAAAAACCGATAAGGTGAGGTGCCAATGGGAGTCTTAAATGATGTTCGATAAGCCCACAAAGCATCATCTAGCTTCTTTGACCAGTCGGTCCTGTTTGCATTAACAGTTTTTGCTAGAATGTTTGTGATCTCCTGGTTGGAGACTTCAACTTGACCGCTCGACTGAGGATGATAAGGGGTGGCCACGACTCATTTTGAAACATAATATACTACCACCAAGATATATGTCATGCCGTAAGAGATTACGAAGGGACCCATGAAATCTATCCCCCACACATCAAATATCTTGGCCTCCATCACAAACTTCATAGGCATCTCATGCCTTCTAAAAATTGATCTTTGTCTTTGACATTGATCACATGCCTTGACCATTTGGTTTGCATCTTGATAGACCGATGGCCAATAATAGCCACATTCAAGCACTTTTGTTGCAGTACGATTTCTGCCATGGTGATCCCAAACTGGGTAGTCATGACATGCTTTGAGAATTTAAATTACCTCATATTCCAGAACACAACACCGAATTATGTTGTCGGCGCAAATTCGGAACAAAAAGGGTTCCTCCGAATGGTATTGCCTACACTCCCGCAAGAACTTTTTCTTTTGATAAGCTTCCAATCCGTCAGGGATAAGGTCACTAACCAAGAAGTTTGCGATGTCGGCATACCAAGGAGTGGACGTGCTAGATATTTCCAGTAAGTGTTCATCTGGGAAGGCATCATTAATTTCAAGGTCTTCTTTTGGTCTCCCTGCCTCTTCAAGCCTACATAAGTGATCCGCAACTTGAGACTCTATTCATTTCCGATCTTTGACTTCAAAGTCAAACTCTTATAACAAAAGAACCACCTAATCAATATTGGTTTAGCATCCTTCTTCACTATAACATAACGAAGAGCAGCATGATCGGTGTAGACTATCACTTTGGATCCCAACAAATAAGCCCGAAATTTTTCAAAAGCATAGACAATAACAAGAAGTTCTTGCTCAGTTACAGTATAATTCATTTGTGCGCCATTGAGTGTCTTGCTTGCATAGTAGACAGGATGAACAATCGTGTTATGTCGTTGATCAAGTACTGCTCCAATAGCTACACCATTGGTGTCACACATGAGCTCAATTGGAAGAGACCAATCGGGTGTGACAATAATAGGTGTCGTGGTGAGCCTTGATTTCAATTCCTCAAAAGCTTTGAGGCATTCTTGATTGAACTCAAACTTAGCATCCTTTGCAAGGAGCTTGCACATGGGACTTGCAATTTTTGAGAAGCCCTTGATAAATCGCCTGTAAAAACCGCATGCCCTAAAAAGCTCCAAACGCCTTTTACCAAAGTAGGAGGAGGAAGCTTGGAAATGATATCGATATTTTCCCATTCAACCTCTATTCCTTGTTTGGAAATTTTGTGGCCAGAACAATACCTCGTCCACCATGAAGTGACATTTTTCCCAATTGAGCACAAGGTTTGTTTCCTCCCATCTTTTGAGCACTTGCCTAAGGTTGTCAATTCAGTGCTCAAGGAATCACCAACTACAGAGACGTCATACATGAATACCTCTAAGAAATCCTCCACCATGTCCGAGAAGATTGACATCATGCATCGTTAAAAAGTAGTCAGGGCATTAGATAGCCCAAATGGCATCCGACTAAAGGAAAAGGTCCCATATGGAGATATGAATGTTGTCTTCTCTTGGTCCTCTAAGGCGATGTTGATTTGGTTGTAGCCAGAATAACCATCCAAGAAGCAATAAAATTACCTTCCCGCTAGCCGATCAAGCATTTGATCAATAAAAGGCATAGGGAAATGATATTTGCAAGTAGCACTATTGAGATTCCAGTAGTTTATGCAAACTCTTCATCCGGTCACCTTCCTCATTGGTATGAGTTGATTTTTGTCGTTCTGAATCACGGTCATGCCTTCTTTCTCTGGCACACATTGCACCGAACTCACCCAAGGACTATCGGCAATGGGGTAGACAACCCCGACATCCAACCATTTTATGATTTCTTTCTTCACCACCTTTTGTATGGAATGATTTAACCTTTTTGATTCTCCACACTAGGTTTTCTCTCTTTCTCCAATTGTATCTTGTGCTCACAAATTCCGGCGGGAATACCTTGGATATCCGCTATACTCCAACCAATGTCCTGTTTGTTCTCCTACAAGGTATTCAATAAGTGTTCAGCCTTTACATCATTCAACAAAGAAGAAACAATTACATGTAGAGTTTCATTAGAGCCAAGAAATTTATACCTTAAGTGCGATGGAAGTGGCTTGAGCTCAAGTTGTGGCGACTCGATAATTGAAGGCTTAGAGGGAGGAGTGACTCTATCCTCTAATTCAAGAGAAAGCTTCTTTGGTGCATAAGTGTAGGACCCAATCCCTTCCAATGCATTCACCAATTCCATGTATCCTTCCATGTCCTCACCATTAAAATTCACCAAAATAGCCGTCAATGCATCACCAGGGCATTCCTTTTCCATATTGACCTTGACTGCATCCTCTACCTCATCAACAACATCAATGACTGAGATACTTTTGTATGCATGTGGCAATTTCATACTCTTACTCGCTTGAAAGGTAACTTCTTTGGCATTAACTCGGAACTTGATATCATTTCGCTTCGAGACCATGAGTGCCCTCCCGGTAGAAAGGAATGGTCTCCCCATGGTGATAGGGATCTCTTTATCAACAGCACAATCGAGAATAACAAATTCGTCAGGGAGGAGAAACTTCCCCACTTTCACAAGCACGTCATCAACTATTCCCACCGGTCGCTTTATTGAATGGTCGGCCATTTGAAACCTCATACTTGTAGGCCTAGGTATACCTAATCACGCTTGCTTGTAAATATCAAGTGGCATTAAGTTGATTATATCCCAATTATTACAAAGGGCTCGTGCAATATCACGCAATCCAATAGCGCATGGAATGGTGAAGGCTCCTGGGTCCTCTTTATTTTGGACGCCGGTTGTTGCAATGATGGAACTAACCCGGTGAGTCACATTCACCACTTCATTATTGGTGGTTTTCTTTTAAGTTATCAAGTCCTTCAAGTACTTAACAAAACCCGGCATCTTTGAAATGCTTCCACAAATGGAATTTTCACCGATAATTCCTTTAGGATGTCATAGAACTTATCGAGTTTGCTATCATCAACTTTTCTAGAAAGTCTATGAGGGAAAGAAGGAGGAGGTCTAGGAATTGGTACTAGAGTTTTTGGTGCCTCTATTACCTTTTCCTTAACCTCTTCATGGTTTACTTCTTGAGTTCTCATCTTTTCGGGAGTCTTTCAACTTCTACAACAATTGGCACCTCAACTTGTACCTCAACTTCTTGTTCAGAATCTTCCACTTCGACCACTTGTTCATTATCTCCTTGAAGTAGTTTCCCACTTCGAGTTGTGATTCCATACAATGAGAAGTTGGACCACTCCCACTACCTTTTGGGTTTGCAATTATATCACTTGGGAGCGTGCCTTTTTTCTTTCGGATTTTGTTCTCTTGAGAGATCTCTCATTTGCATCTACAACTTTTGAATAGATGCGGTGTGAGAACCCACAAGCTCGGTCATATTCTTCATTGAAGTGTTAGATCTCTCTTGATTTTTCAATACTCGTTCAGGCATGTTTTCCAACTTGGACTCACTTGAAGAACTTTTCTTCCAATGCAGAGAGTTTGAATATTTCCCCTTTGGTGGAACATAGGGGTTTGAACTCTGATTTGAAAACTTTTTGTTGTTACTCCAATTTCCTTGATATACATTGGTCGTTTCTCCACTGTTGGTTACCATGCCCTTGCGGGTTAGACCTTCATTGGTGGTGTTGTCCTGAACCTTGGTAGGGTCGTCTTTGATATCCTCCTTGATAATTGGTGACGTAATTTTCTTCTTCATAATCCTCATTTGACATGGGTTTCATAACTTCCACAACATTCATCTTTTTGTTTGGCTTCAGTGAGAATTTTCATCAACACGTTGACATTGGTGGCAAAACTTGGTTCTCCTTAATCATGTTGGTCAAGGAAAGAGTACCATATGCAATTCCACATGTGGAGTCTTTCGAGTGCCAAGTTGGTTATGTCCAACCATCTTGTCAAGTATTTGTGTGGCCCTTGCAAATGTTTTATCCATAAAGGGTCCATCCGCTGCATTTTTGGCAATGGATTGATTCATAGGATCCAAGCCCATGTAGAACTTCTTCAACAAAATATTATCCGAAAAGCCATGATTCGGCGACCTCACTAAATATAGCTTGAATCTATCCCATTCTTCATGTAGATGCTCCCCTAGTATTTTCTTGAAGAAGAAAATTTTATCCCAGAGCTCAAACTTCTTGCTTTGCGGAAACCATTTTACTATGAAATCTCCGACAAGTTTGGGCCAAGTATGGATGGAATTAGGAGGTAGATTTGGATCCACTGTCTTACCTCTCTTGTTAGAGAGTACTTGAACACCCTCAACCTTAAGGCATCATCTGAGATGTGATTCTGCGTGTGCATTGCACACACCCAAAAAGTTTATGAGATGTTATGTCGGATCATCATCCGTGGAATTTCGGAAGAACCCCTCTGCCTTGAGCATTAGGATTAGACTGTGTTCCACTTTAAAGGTGGCAGCATCAACTCTTGGAGGGACAATCGCATTTGTATCCTCATTATACTCATATATATCCGCAAACACATTCTCTTCTTCCGGATCACCCATGTTTACCTAATGACACAAAGCAAAGCAAGGAAAGTGTGATGGAATAGAAGAAGACGTAAAGTAAAGCACACACTAGTTAGTAATTTCAAAATCGTATTTCCCGGCAACGGCGCCAAAATTTGATACACTCAAATTACACCTAAATATATGGTGTAAGGTGGTCGATGTCAAATATGAATCCCACAGGGAATAGGTGTGAAAAGGTTACTTGAGTAGTGTGAAAGTTGACATTGTAATCCTACACCGTTAGTTTAAAAGAGTGTTGTAATTATGAATTGTCAAGAAATCTATTTTGTTAAGAGAGTGTGATTAATTTGTAAAGAAACCAAGGTTGTGTGTAACGACCCGGCCGGTCATTCCGTGAGATTAACCTCGTTTTCCCCATTTCTGCATTTGTCATATATTGCTAGCATGTTCTTTTTGTTGTGTTGGTTGAAGCTTTTAATGCTCAATATGCCAACGGTATGGATAGTAGCCAGGAGCAGTGTACAT
>ML318964.1:0-16466 GCA_005239505.1 Nicotiana paniculata
ACATACTTTCTCTGAATGTATATTTATATATTTTTATAAAGAGAAATCTTTAAAACATAGTCGCTTCAAAATACGTGGTGTTCAAATATACTTTCTCACATACTGTTCTTTCAAATATCATCTTTTCTGAAAGACAAATACTTTTCAAATATACTTTCGAAATAGAAGTCCTTCAGACATAACTTTTCCTAGAGATAATTGCTTTTCAGCTATACTTTTCAATATATATATATATATATTTATATCTTTTGATCCAAATCTCCTCAATGATAAAACCACCGAAACTCACTCAGCAACTTAGAATTTGTCATGCAATGCAGTACAGGGGGAAAGCTCCCGGAATCTCGTCCGTAGTCCCAATTTAAATATGCGATGCAATACAGGGGGAAAGCTCCCAGATCTCTGTCCGTAGTCCCAATTCAAATATGCGATGCAGTACAGGGGGAAAGCTCCCACATCTCTGTCCGTAGTCCCAATTTAAATATGCAGTGCAGTACAGGGGGAAAGCTCCCGGAATCTCGTCCGTAGTCCCAATTTAAATATGCAGTGCAGTACAGGGGGAAAGCTCCCGGATCTCGGTCCGTATTCCCAATTTAAATATGCAATGCAGTAGAGGGGGAAAGATCCCGGACCTCGGTCTGTAGTCCCAATTTTAAATATGCAATGCAGCCACAGAGGAAAACAACCAAAATGCGACAGAAACAACATATATTTCCACAACCGGCGCAAAAGCAAACAAGACCGAATGCAAAGTGCGATGAGCAAATCAATACAAAGACTTATATCACAAAACTGGTAAAAACTCACTTATAAGAAGTAGCCACTGAAAGGAATGACAAACACAAAGAGAAAACAACATAACGAGGGGAAAACAAGACAATTATAGTGCCACGACCCAAAATCCTAACTTAGGTCGTGATGGCGCCCAACGGCGGGGTCATGCAAGCCAAAAACTCAATTTACTAAGGGTTCTTTCTTATTAAATTAAAATTTTCAACATATACTCAGTTTTTAAAACTTAAAACATAAATCGACAAGGATAATTAGCCAGTTTTTAATCAAAAGAGGTCCAGCGGAGGCGTGAACCAATATATATATACAGGCCCGATTTATAATAACTATCACGTGTGTGCCAGGAACTAGTGTCACAAGTCCTACGGGCATACTAACAGAATATACAAAAGATATAATATACAGTCCCACTGTCTGAAAGAAATAGATGGAAAATAAGCAAAAGAAACCCCATGGTGCTTCCGGAGATCGCCAGGAGGAAGCAACTCACCGTGAAGTCAGGTCCGTCTATAATCAGAATCAAGCTCCGGCCTGACAACTAGATGCACCAGCCTCAGAACCTATACAATTAAGTACGGAAGTGTAGCATGAGTACATAAGCATATATGTACCCAGTGAGTATCCTGCCTAACCTCGAAGAAGTAGTGACGAGAGGTCGACATGACACTCACTAAGGTCCAACAATATAATTTAACAGAATATGATGAAAACGGTAGGCATGTAAAGGCAGTGAAGAAGCAAATATATATAAGGCACTGAAATCCAAGGAAGTACTGGAAATAAATAACAATTACTACTTCAAATTCCCCCAAATATCTGTCAAATCAGTGTCCATGAATTTAGTAACAAATAGATTATGCGCATACAGGATAAGGACAACCGGACGGAGTCATAAGATACTCATGTTCATGCATTGCCGAGGGTCGAACGGCCCGAACCATAAGTGCACCTTTCCATAAAGTACTCACATCTATGCACTGCCGAGGGTCGAACGGCCCGAACCATAAGTGCACCTTTCCATAAAGTACTCACATCTATGCACTGCTGAGGATCGAACGGCCCGAACCATAAGTGCATCTTCCAATCCGCCGTGGCGTACAACCCGTTCCCATAAGAGTGGGGGAAATCATACTCCGCTCGCGGAATGTAAATTGCGAAGCGGTCACATGCACACACAATATTCCTTTTTAAATTACTTATCAGTAAACAATTCCTTACAAATTTTCTCAAATTCCATGATCTTAGGGAAGTAAGCCGCATGTAACATTTAATTTATTAACCATATAGTTCATTTCAAGTAAAACACAAGGCATGAAGAATCACAAAGGACTCGAAGCTAACCAAACGTTACGTAAATATATCAAATTATACTTAAAGCATGGAATTCTCCTATTATTTAGTCAAATTCATCATTCTTGAAGAAATCCCAAAATCCAACCCCGGGCCCGCATGCTCGGATTTCAAAAATTGTTGAAGAAAACACTCACCCATAACCTAAGGATCATTAATATATGATTTTTTTTATGATTTCATAGCCAATTCACGAGTAATTCTCTAAATTCTCGAAAGCCCTAGGTTACTACCCAATTCCTTAATTTTCCACTAATTAGGTAGTTAATTCCACTAGGAATTCATGCATTAACTAACTTTAGGGTAGAATTCACTTACCTTTTTAGTAGCTAGGTCGTGGAGCTCTTTCCCAAGCTTGCAAGGTCTCTAATGAAGGAAGAAAATGGGGTGAAATGAAATAATCCTGTGTCTTAAAGAACTTTCTGCCTACTTTGGTTCCGCACCTGCGGCTCAAAGACCGCACCTGCGGTCTCGCGCCTACGTGAAAAGACTCGCACCTACGGAAGAGGGGCAAGGGGCCTGGGCTCGCACCTACGGAGAGGAGCTCGCACCTGCGGCTCCGCTCCTACGGATATTGTCCGCACTTGCAAGAAATGGTCAGCCTCACCTGAAGCCGCACCTGCGAGGCAAGGACCGTATGAGCGGTCTCGCACCTGCGACTGGGAAACCGCACCTGCGGTCACACCAGATCAGGTGCACCAGCAACTGCTTCAGCTGGTTTTTGGCCTTTTTTCGTGCCCGAGAGGCACATGAGCCCACCCGAGCCCCCGTCCAAATATACTAACAAGTCTCAAATCATAATACGGACTTTCTCGAGCCTTCGGAACACCCAAAACAATGCTAAAACTTAAAATCACACCTCAAAACCCCTAGAACCAAACTTAGGAACTTTACGTTTTCTTGACTTCACTAACAATGCGCCGAACCGACCTATACTACTCGGAATGACACCAAAATTTGCAGGCAAGTCATAAATGACATAACAGAACTATTCCCCGTCTTGAAATTCCATTCAGACCTCGATAACACAAAAACACGCCCCAAACCACAATATGGACTTAAGGAACTCTTATTTTAATATTGCGCGCCGAAACCCTCCCGTGTCATCCAAAACCCATTCTGAACATACGCCCAAGTTCGAAATCATCATACGAAGCTACCAGAACCGTCGAAACTCGATTCCGAGGTCGTTTACTAAAAATGTTGACCAAAGTCAAACTTGGCCTTAAAGGCCAACCTGAAGGAGCCAAGTGTTCCAATATTGCTCTAAACACTTCCGAATCCCGGACCACCCGCCCCCGCAAGTCATAAATCACAATAAGCTGCTAGGGGAAGTTTCAGTTAGGGGAACGAGGTCCGATAACGCAAAACGACCGGTCGGGTCGTTATATTCTCCACCTCTTAAACAAACGTTCGTCCTCGAACGGGTCTAGAATGATACCTGAAGTGCTGAATAAGTGCGGATATCTGCTACGCATGTCCTCCTCGGACTCCCAGGTCACTTACTCGACTGGTTGGCCCCTCCACTGCAGAAACTCTCGTGGACCTCCACTGGCGATCCTGTCTATCAACAATAACAACTGGCTCCTCCTCGTAGCCCAACCTCTCATCCAACTGAATAGTGCTGAAATCAACCACGTGAGAGAAGTCGACGTGGTATCTACGGAGCATGGATACATGAAAGACCGGATGAACTCCTGATAAACTGGGAGGTAAGGCTAGCTCATAAGCAACCTCCCCAACTCGTCTCAACACCTCGAAGGGACCTATAAACCTCGGGCTCAGCTTGCCCTTCTTCCCAAACCTCATAATACCCTTCATCGGTGAGACCTTCAACAGAACCTTGTCCCCCTCCATAAATGATACATCACGCGCCCTCTGATCCGCGTAACTCTTCTGTCTGGACTGTGCTGTGCGTAGCCTCTCCTGAATCAATTTCATCCTCTCCAAAGAATCCCTCACCAGGTCGGTACCATATAACTTAGCCTCGCCAGGCTCAAACCACCCAATAGGGGAACGACATCACCGACCATACAAAGCCTCAAATGGAGCCATCTCGATGCTGGACTGGTAACTATTATTGTAAGAAAACTCGGCCAAAGGCAAGAACTGGTCCCACTGCCCTCCAAAGTCAATCACGTATGCCCTGAGCATGTCCTCCAATATCTGAACTGTACGCTCCGACTGGCCATCAGTCTGAGGGTGAAATGTTGTGCTGAGGTCTATCTNCATCTCACTATGCAATGCTCTCCATAAATGCGAGGTGAACTGAGGACCTCGATCTGATATAATGGACACCGGCACACCGTGCAATCGGACTATCTCCTGAATGTAGATCTGGGCCAACCTCTCAGAAGTATAAGTAGTATCCACTGGAATGAAATGCGCCAATTTGGTCAATCTATCCACAATGACCCAAACCGCGTCAACCTTTTGCAAAGTCCGAGGCAACCCAACCACGAAGTCCATAGTGATGCGCTCCCACTTCAACTCAGGAATGGGCATCTGCTGAAGTACGCCTCCTGGCCTCTGGTGCTCATACTTAACCTGCTGGCAGTTAAGACACATAGTCACATACTCCACAATGTTCCTCTTCATCCGCCTCCACCAGTAATGCTACTTCAAATCACGATACATTTTCGTAGCACCAGGATTGACAGAATACTGAGAACTGTGTGCCTCATCTAGAATCCTCTCCCTCAAGCCATCAACATTAGGAACACATATACGACCCTGAAGTCTCAGAACACTATCTTCGCCAATAGCAACCTCCTTGGTACCACCCCGTACCACTGTCTCCCAAAGCTTTGCTAAGCACGGACCATAGAACTGCCGGGCCTTAATCTCCCCCAATAACGAAGACTGAGCGACCACATATGCTAAAACTCGATGAGAATCTGAAAGGTGTAATCTCACCAGGCGATTGGCCAAGGACTGAATGTCCAAGGCTAGAGGTCTCTCCTCTGCTGCAATATAAGCCAAGCTACCCATACTCTCCGCCTTCCTGCTCAAAGCATCTGCTACCACATTTGCCTTGCCCGGATGATAAAGAATGGTGATATCATAATCCTTCAACAACTCAAGACATCTGCGCTGCCTCAGATTAAGATCTCTCTGCTTAAACAAGTGCTGCAAATTGCTGTGGTCTATATACACCTCATAGGACACCCCATACAAGTAGTGCCTCCAAATCTTAAGAGCATGAGCAATCGCTGCCAACTCCAAATCGTGCACATGGTAATTCTTCTCATGAACCTTCAGCTGGCGCGAAGCATAAGCAATAACTCTCCCTGCTTGCATCAACACACACCCCAAGCCAACGCGTGAAGCGTCGCAATATACTGTGTACATCCTAGAACCGGAAGGCAATACCAGAACTGGCACTGAAGTCAATGTCGCCTTGAGCTTTTGAAATCTCACCTCACACTCGTCAGACCATCGAAATGGGGCATTCTTCTGATTCAATCTTGTCAATGGAGCTGGAAGTAGGACTCGGCCAACTCTGAACTGCCTCGATCTTCTGAGGATCAACCTTGATACCCTCTCTGGATACCACGTGCCCCAGGAATGCTACGAAATCCAACCAAAACTCACACTTGGAGAACTTAGCCT
Source organism: Nicotiana paniculata (assembly GCA_005239505.1). Lineage (NCBI taxonomy): Eukaryota > Viridiplantae > Streptophyta > Magnoliopsida > Solanales > Solanaceae > Nicotiana > Nicotiana paniculata. The sequence goes on from ML318964.1 coordinate 5,755, forward strand.
ATAGCTTCTATTCTCGCGAAGTTTGGAGCACAACTCTCAAATGCTTCTCGTGCTCCCCCAGGCTACGTGAGTAAATCAAGATGTCATCAATAAAGACAATGATGAAGGAATCAATATACGACCTGAACACCCTATTCATCAAGTCCATGAATGCTGCTGGGGCATTAGTCAAGCCAAGGGACATCACCAGGAACTCATAGTGGCCATATCTCGTACAGAAAGCAGTCTTCGGAACATCTGAGGCCTGAATCTTTAACTGATGATATCCCGATCTCAAATCAATCTCAGAAAACACCCTAGCACCCTGCAACTGGTCAAAAAAATCATCGATACACGATAAAGGATACTTGTTCTTAATGGTGACCTCGTTTAACTGCCGGTAATCAATACACATCTGCATGGACCCATCCTTTTTCTTTACGAATAGAACTGGAGCACCCCACGGTGATACAATCGATGTGATGAACCCCTTAGCCAACAGCTCCTCAAGCTACTCCTTCAACTCTTTCGGAGCCATACAGTATGGAGGAATAGATATAGGTTGGGTTCCTGGAGCTAAATCAATGCAGAAATCAATATCATGATACGGAGGCATGCCCGGAAGATCTGAAGGAAATACATCAGCAAACTCTCGGACAACTGGCACTAAATCAATCATCAGAGACTCGAAGGTGGTGTCCCGCACATAAGCAAAATAGGCCAGAAAACCCTTCTCGACCATATGTCGAGCCTTCATGAATGAAATAACCCGGGGTGGCTGCACTAACTGAGGAACCTCTCCACTCCAGCCTAGGCGACTCGGGCATGGCTAAAGTAACTGTCTTGGCATGGCAATCTAGCACGACATGATAAGGAGATAGCCAATCCATGCCTAGAATAACCTCAAAATCAACCATGTCGAGAAATAAAAGGTCCGCTCTGGTGTCGAACCCACAGAAGATGATCATACAAGACCGATAGATTCGGTCTACCACCATAGAATCGCTGACTGGAGTAGACACATATATATGAGAACCCAAGGACTCGCGAGGAGCATCCAGAAAATGAGCAAATAATGCTGAAACATATGAATAGGTGGATCCTGGATCAAATAATAGTGAAGCCTCCCTACCACATACTGAGATAATACCTGTGATCACGGCGTCTGAGGCCACTGCATCTGATCTGGACGGAATGGCATAGAATCTAGCTGGAGTACCGGAAGACTGAGCTCCACCAGAGTGAACAGGAGCTGCCTGACCTCCCTCTGACTGGCCTCCACCTCTCGAACGACCCCTGCCCACCTGTCCTCCACCTCTAGGTGGCCGGACTGCTGGTGCTGGACCCATCGGCTGATAACCCAACTGTATGGCCTTGCGCCGAAACCTGGGACAATGCCTCCTCATATGACCTGGCTCTCGAAACTCGTAACAACCCCTAGGTACCATAACCTGCTGCCCTGAAGAAGAACCCTGAATGGCCGGAGGGCGATGTGAGCTCTCTGGTATAGCACTGAAGTAGGGGTCAGAGGATCTCGGATGACTGGGATAACCACTGGCTGAACTCTAAATGATTGGAGGATGGTAGGAATGTTCTGGCATGGCGCTAAAATGAGGCCTCGCTGGAACACCTCGGGGAGGTGGTGGAGGTGCTGAATATAAAGGCCTGCTGGGATGACCACTGCTAAACTGACCTTTGCCCCTAGATGGGGCACCTCCGAAATCTCCGGAGAATCTAGCCCTCTTGTCCATCTTCCCCTGCTCCCTCCTCCTCGACCGATACCCCTCGATTCTACAAGCAATCTCTACCACGAGCTGATAAGGAGTACCCATCTCCACCTCTCGAGCCATGGTGGACCTAATACCTGGATGCAACCCAGCCACAAATCTCCGCACTCTCTCGGCATCAGTAGGTAATATCATGAGTGCGTGGCGAGACAACTCTGAAAATCTGGCCTCATAATCTGTCACTGACATATGTCCCTGCTCTAGCCGCTCAAACTGATACCGCAGCTCTTCCTTCTTAGAGGGTGGGATATATCTATTCAGAAACATCTGCGTGAACTGCTCCCAAGTGACAGGAGGAGAATCTGCTGGCCTGCAGAGAATGTAGGACTGCCACCACCTACGAGCTCTGCCCTCTAACTGGAAGGTAGTGAAATCCACTACATGGGACTCTAGTATCCTCATGTTGTGCAGTCTGTCCCTGCACCTGTCCACAAAATCCTGGGCATCCTCGCCTCGCTCACCCCCAAAGACAGGAGGGTGCAATAAAGTCCATCTATCCAATCACTTCTGTGGATCACCGTCCGCAATTGGCCTAGGCTCAGGTGCTGATGCAACAGGATGGACCCCACCCATGGGTAGTGTACCCGGGGTATGATGTAATGCTGCTGTCTGGCTTGCAGCCTGGGCGGTAGGGGTCTGTACTCCCCTTCCTGCCTGAGAAGTGGCAGGATCTGCTGGAAATAAACCAGCCTGGGACATGGTGTCCATAAATCTCATCATACAGCTCATGACCGCCTGGAAGCCTGGCGCCGTCATGAAGTCTACGGGAGCAGGATCTGCTGGAGGCACCTCGTCCTGCTCCTCAGTGATAGGGTCCTCTGGTGGTGGAACCGGAATAGCTCTGGGACGCCCTCATCCCCTACCTCGGGCCAGTGCCCTCCCCGGGCCTCTGCCACAGCCTCGGACAATGGGGGTAGCGGCCCCTCCCAGGTCTGGAACATCAGATGCACGCGTCCTCACACTCTATTAGAGAATAGAAGAACGAGATTTAGTAAACCATCGACTGCACGATAGAATAAGAACAAAGAGAGGTTTCCTAACACCCTATAGCCTCCTAAGATAAGTACAGACGTCTCTGTACCGATCCGCAAGATTCTACTGGATTTTCCCGTGACTCGTGAGACTTACGTGAACCTAGTGCTCTGATACCATGTTGTCACGACCCAAAATCCTAACTTAGGTCGTGATGGCGCCCAACGGCGGGGTCAGGCAAGCCAACACTCAATTTACTAAGGGTTCTTTCTTATTAAATTAAACATTTCAACATATACTCAATTTTTAAACATTAAAAACATAAATCGACAAGGATAATTAGCCAGTTTTTAATCAAAAGCGATCATGAGGAGGCGTGAGCCAATATATATATATACAGGCCCGAAATCCATAATAATTATCACGTGTGTGCCAGGAACTAGTGTCACAAGTCCTATGGACATACTAACAGAATATACAAAAGATATAATATACAGTTCCACTGTCTGAAAGAAATAGACGGGAAATAAGCAAAACAAACCCCATGGTGCTGCCATAGATCACCAGGAGGAAGTACCTCACCGTGAAGTCAGGGCCGTCTATAATTAGAATAAAGCTCCGGTCTGACAACCAGATGCACCAACCTCAGAACCTGTACAATTAAGTACAGAAGCGTAGCAAGAGTACATAAACATATATGTACCCAGTGAGTATCCCGCCTAAACTCGAAGAAGTAGTGACGAGAGGTCGACATGGCACTCACTAAGGTCCAACAATATAATTTAACAGAATATGATGAAAATGATAGGCATGTAAAGGCAGTGAAGCAGCAAATATATATATAAGGCACTGAAATCCAAGGAAGTACTGGAAATAAATAACAATTACTACTTCACCTTCCCCCAAATATCTGTCAAATCAGTGTCCATGAATTCAGTAACAAATAAATCATGCGCATACAAGATAAGGACAATCGGCCAGAGTCATACGATAGTCGTGTCTGTGCACTGCCGAGGGTCGAACGGCCCGAACCATAAGTGCACCTTTCCATAAAGTACTCACATCTATGCACTGCCGAGGATCGAGCGACCCGAACCAAAAGTGCATCTTTGCCATAAAGTAATCATCTCTATGCACTGCCGAGGATCGAACAACCCGAACCATAAGTGCATCTTCCAATCCGCCGTGGCATAAGGCCCGTTCCATAAGAGTGGGGGAAATCACACTCCGCTCGCGGAATGTAAATTGCGAAGAGGTCACATGCACACACAATATTCCTTTTTAAATTACTTTTCAGTAAACAATTCCTGACAAATTTTCTCAAATTCCATGAACACATGGAAGTAAGCCGCATGTAACATTTAATTTATTAATCATATAGTTCATTTCAAGTAAAACACAAGGCATGATATGTACCTGACTACCCGGACATAATAACAATAGCCGCTAAGTACGGACTCTTGTCACTTTGTACGTACGTAGCCCCCACAATTATCACACATAGCATTTAAAACACCTACAGGGACAATTCCCAATTACGAGGTTAGAAAGGAGACTCACCTCGGATTGCACCTACTCCCCGGGTCAAGAATGCGCCCGAAACTCCGAACTCGTCACCCAAAGGACTCGAAGCTAACCAAATGTTACGTAAATATATCAAATTATACTCAAAGCATGGAATTCTCCTATTATTTAGTCAAATTCATCATTCTTGAAGAAATCCCAAAATCCAACCTCTGGCCCGCATGCTCGGATTTCAAAAATTCTTGAAGGGAACACTCACCCATAACCTAAGGATCATTAATATATGATTTGTTTATGATTTCATAGCCAATTCACAGGTAATTCTCTAAATTATCGAAAGCCCTAGGTTACTACCCAATTACTTAATTTTCCACTAATTAGGTAGTTAATTCCACTAGGAATTCATGCATTAACTAACTTTAGGGTAGAATTCACTTACCTTTTTAGTAGCTAGGTCATGGAGCTCTTTCCCAAGCTTGCAAGGTCTCTAATGGAGGAAGAAAATAGGGTGAAATGAAATAATCCTGTGTCTTAAAGAACTTTTTGCCTACTGTGGTTCCGCACCTCCGGCTCAAGGACTGTACATGCGGTCTCGCACCTGCGAGAGAAGACTCGCACCTGCGGAAGAGGCGCAAGGGGCCTGGGCTCGCACCTGCGGAGAGGAGCTCGCACCTGCGGCTCCGCTCCTGTGGATATTTTCCGCACCTGCGAGAAATGGGAAGCCTCACCTGAAGCCGCACCTGCGACGCAAGGACCGCAGGAGCGGTCTCGCACCTGCGACTGGGCAACCGCACACTAGGGTCACACCAGATCAGGTGCACCAGCAACTGCTTCAGCTGGTTTTTGGCCTCGTTTGGTGCTCGAGAGGCACCTGGGCCCACCCGAGCCCCCGGCCAAATATACCAACAAGTCCCAAATCATAATACGGACTCACTCGAGCTTTCGGAACATCCAAAACAATGCTAAAACTTAAAATAACACCTCAAAACCCCTAGAACCAGACTTAGGAACTTTAAGTTTTCTTGACTTCACTAATAATGCGCCGAACCAACCTATACTACTCGGAATGACACCAAATTTTGCAAGCAAGTCATAAATGACATAGCGGAACTATTCCTGGTCTCGGAATTCTGTTCGGACCTCGATAACACAAAAACACGCCCCAAACCACAATATGGACTTAAGGAACTCTTATTTCAGTATTGGGCGCCGAAACTCTCCCGGGTCATCCAAAACCCATTCCGAACATACGCCCAAGTCCGAAATCATCATACAAAGCTACCGAAACCTTCAAAACTCGATTCCAAGGTCGTTTACTAAAAATGTTGACCAAAGTCAAACTTGGCCTTAAAGGCCAACCTGAGGGAACCAAGTGTTCCAATATTGCTCTAAACACTTCCGAATCCCGGACCACCCGCCCCCGCAAGTCATAAATCACAATAAACCACTAGAGGAAGTTTCAATTAGGGGAACGGGTTCCGATAACGCAAAACTACCTGTCGGGTCGTTACATATAGCAACGATTCTATATATTCAAGTTCACAACCAAGAAATCAAATCATCCCGGCAAGGGAATCAGCTATAACCAATCTCACATAGACAATTAGCTTCACCGAATAAACTCAGTTTGAACAAATGCTCAGTAAATAGGCAGCATCAAAGAATACCATTAACATGGGCGGTCATCAATTAAACCTAAGTAGTACTTAAGAAGAAAATTATTTAAATCACAATGTACGACTCACGGGCATGCTTGACCAACGTATAGATATTCCAATTATTTGTTAGGCATTTATAGGGTGAGATTATACTAGTTTTAGTCATATAGGCAGCGTATGAAGAAAGATATAGTATAACGGTTGGAAAAACAAAGTCTTCATTTAAGTCAATTAAGATCATATAAGAAACGAGGAATGCTAGGGAAGTACTTATAATTTGAGCAGGGAGAGATGAAACTAGAAATCAGGAATTCAAATATAACAATTTCAATTCATAAGCAGGAACATAAGGACCTAAAAATCCCTAAAGGGAAATCTATTTGCATATAAGTTCGAGTACGCACACGTCACCTCGCGTACGCGGACTATAATCAACATAGAAGACTCAATCCTAAGGGGTAGTTCCCCCACACAAGGTTAGGCAAGATACTTACCTCATAAACGACAACCCGGTACTCAAAAAAATAGACTTCTCGGGTGGAAAGGCCTCCAAACGGCTCAAAATCAATTAAAACAACTTCAAAATACATATAAAACGTATAAGGAACGATTCCGAATAATAAAGTTTGAATCTTTGCAAATTTATAATAATCGACCCAAAAGTCGACCCCCAGGCCCGCACCTTGGAACCCGACAAATTTCACAAATTTTGATTGCCCATTCCGATACGAGTTCACTCATACTAAATTTTTCCAATTCCGATAACATTTGATTATTCAAATCATGAATTTTCATTTTTTTAGTTTTCTTTCAAAACCCACAATCCCCTCAACCCAAATCACAAATTAAATGATAAAAACAAGAACTAATTCGTGAAATATATTTAATTCTAGTGGAAGAACACATACCCATTCGGTTTGTGTGAAAACCCTTCAAAAATCGCCACGAACCGAGCTCTAGAAGTCAAAATGTGTTAAAAATGGTGAAACCTCGACTTTAGGAATATAATCTGTCTGCCCAGTTATTTGTGCATTGCGATCGCGGACTCAGGGATGCGATCGCATAGGAGAAAAATACTACTGGCCAAAAGGTGCTAGTGATCGCGAATGAAAGTATGCGATCACATATAAGGGAAAGAGCCACTGCCAAGGATCTGCACAGTTCGTTCGCGAGGTCCATTGTGCGATCGCAGAGTAGGAAATTTCTGTTGCCAAACGATGCACTATGCGATCGCGAAACATGGGTTGTGATCGCATTGAAGAAAAATTGGGCTGGTCCATTTTACACTATGCGATCGCGGATGAGTCTATGCGATTGCATAGAAGAGAACACCAGATAGCAGATCAACAGAGTAAAATGAGAGGAAATGGATCCGAACCCTATCCGAAACACATCCGAGCTCTCGAGGCTCAAAACTAAATATACACACAACCTCAAAAACATCCTACGGACTTATTCGAGTAATCAAATCACCAAAATAACATCATAAACATCGAATTAAACCTCAAAATCAATGAAATTTCTCAAAACTTCTTTAAACATCAATTTTTTTTGCATTTAAGGTCCGAATCACATCAAACTAAGTCTGTTTCTTACCAAATTTTACAGATAGCACATATAAGACATATCGAACCTGTATCGGGCTTCGGAACCATGATACGGGCCCGATATCAGAGGTTTCACCTCAAATTTCATTTTAAAAAACCTTTATATTTTTCAGAAAACAATTTTCTTTAAAAATTCATTTCTCGGACTAGGAAGCTCGGAATTCGATTCCGGGCATACGCCCAAGTCCCATATTTTCCTACGGGCCCTCCGAAACCGTCAAATCACGGGTCTGGGTCTGGGTCCGAGTCCGTTTACCAAAAACGTTGACCGAAGTCAACTTTATTCAAATTTCTAATTCAAAATTATCAGTTTTTCACATAAAGGCTTCCGCGCTGCGCACGCAAATAGAGGTGAGATAGAAGGAGGTTTTCACGACCTCAGAACACAGAATTAGCTAGAATATACGGGATAACCCTTTTGGGTCATCACAATCTCCCCCTCTTAAACAAACGTTCGTCCTCGAACGTGCCAAGATTCACTTTGAACTCATCCAATGGGTGATCCCACGTCACCCCAACCTACATAAGCCCGATGACACCATCACAACTGCAATATAGCCTTCCCATCACCATCGATAAGTCTCATACCTCATTTCCTCACCTTCTACTCATTTCTAAAAGACCCGATTCTAAATCCATATCCGGCATTAGCCTCAACCAGCTGCATCAGTTCAGGTCTACGCCCATAAGGCACGACCACACAACATAGCACATCACACATAGGCTCAATAGAACTTTTGTTCACAATAACTGCCCGAAATCAACTCAACATTGGCAATTAGTCCCACATGTGGAAGAACTCTATTTCCAAACCCCATAATACTGATAATGATGCAATAAACGCGAAGACCTCATCATCAGATACCCGAATCATTGAGTCACAGTTAACACCACCAGGCACACATCCCGCAAGCTAAGCTAAAGAAGCACATAACGAAATGACTGAGTATGAAAATAGAAGCATATAAAGGTACTATCAAACAAGCCCATAGGAATAAATCTCTATCAATACTGACTTAAAAGAGAAATATAACAAGGAAGAAGCAAGGAATATGAACAAATCACAAGGATCCCATTCTGGAAAAAATATTCCATCGCGGCACTCAGCCCGGTCCAAATATATCAAATCACAAAGAACCACGAGGGTCTCGCCCTCAACTCTATGTCACATGTCGAATATATATCATACCAATAGAGATCTCCCGCTAATTCATCTCAGCTAACAAAATCATAGCGCTCACTTAGCTCACATCTCAATGGAGTATCAAATCATAGCTCGTAAACAAAATACTTAGGAGAATCACATAAAGCTTGCCACGAAGGATAACATGGACTCACTTCCAGTTTCACCACTAGCAAGGATGAATAAAACAATGATAGACATGGGCTACTACTCATAGAATCCCCCAACAGGAGCAAACACAAAAATAGAGTGCAAAACATGAAACTCACTCATAAATGAAACAACAAATAATGGAAACTCGTCCTAACCAGCAGGAATATAGTGAAATACAATGGTACCCCACTTTAGCAAATCAATCCATACCTGGGTGATGATATATGGCACGACGGCCTCTAACCTACTATATGCAACACATCAACGGGTCAGGCCTCTCCCTCTTGGGCGCCTTCTACCCGCATGAACTCCCTACTATAACACACCTACCTGAATCCTGGAACAATATCTCACCCTGTGGATAACATCTCCCCACTGAAAACAATATCTCTGCCGCTGTGGCTGTGGAAGACATACAATACGGATCCTCTAAGACCTATGAGTACCTGAAATGGTCCCATGCGAAGCTGGTAATGCAAACTGAACTGGCTGACCCACAATACCTCTACTGTGGGGGTACCCTTCTTCCATATAAAGGACTAGTGGATTTCTCTAATCTACGAAGCCTCATTGCCCCCCTCAAAACATCTCCGAAAACTGAATCCATGATAGTAAAGCTAACACAGCCAGGTTACCCCAACTCATATGCCGCCACCACTGATCAATCCATTACTCTGAATCTGAGACGTGACAAAAGCAATCCCGCTCGTCTCCACAACACCCGAAATGCAAAGAATATAGTGACACTTCCCCCAGGAAACCCGGGGCACCATCTGCCACCAATCCAGTGAAAGATAGAAGATTGGTATTTCTTGTACCTCTCAAGTCCAAGGTATTCTCCCTTCGATGCTACCGCCCTAACCATGGGCTGAACTGAAACCACGTGTTGTGCTTCCATGAAAACTGGAACCTTACCAATATGATCTCACTGCTCTGGAGTGTAGATGGTGGGAGTCTGAACTACTCCCTTGATCCGTGTAATGGCCGGTGAACTAGAATCAATCTCGCCTGAGTCAATGTACTACTTATACTCAAAACTGCGCTCAGGTCTCCTGAAGTCTGGGGTAGCAACAGGCACCCCCAGTACCTGTCCCCCAACTAGAACTACTGGCTACTCCTCAACGACTGCTCTGCTAGGCATCTTAACTGCGGCACGTGCTCCTCGTTGGCCTCTGTCTCTGACCCTTGCGACGTTTGCTTCGGGTAACATCATCAAGAACCGCAGCTCGTGTCCTCAGCATCGGTGAGAGAATAGAATGATAATTTCAACTTTCAGGATCAATGAACTCGCACGATGGGAATGAAAGAAGTGAAATTGTCCTAATAGTCCCGTAACCTCTCGAAGATTATTACAGACTTATCCGTACCGATCCGCATGACTCTACCAAACTCACTTATAACTCGTAGCACCTATGAACCTAGAGCTCTGATACCAACTTGTCACGACCCAAATTTCCCTCCGTCGGGTATCATGACGGCACCTAGTCTTAGGGATTAGATAAGCCTAACATTTCCACTGAACGACAACATTAATAAAGGAATTATAAAAATCTCGATAAAGACATCTTGACAGAGTTTACATCCAAAACCCGGTAAATACAAGTCATAAGCTCTACGAAATTTTTCTATCAAATCTAAATACAACTATCTAGGAATAAGTAAGTACAATTGAATAAAAATAAAACAGGAAGGTGACTCCGAAGCCTGCGAACGCAGCAGCAGGTTACCTTAAGTCTCCTCTGCAATGATCTGCGCAGCTACTAACAACAATAACCTGGATCTGCACACAAAAAATGTGCAGAAGTGTAGTATGAGCACACCACAACGGTGCCCAGTAAAGTATCAAGAC
>ML318967.1:0-38165 GCA_005239505.1 Nicotiana paniculata
CCATAATATGCATAATGAGGATCAAAAGTAGAATTACCAACATCTAAACTCTCATAATTCCATAATGCCATGTTTACAAATAAAACGAAAAATAAAGAAAATAAAAATCAAATACTAAAAGAAAATTCAAATTTGAAACCTAATAATATGTACAATTACAGCTACACTTGATAATACCGTTAACTCCCCGGCAACGGCGCCAAAATTTGATCACGCTCAACTATGTCTTGTAGAAGACTAAGCGGGCGTTGCAAATATAATCCGGGGTATTATGCCTAGAGTCGATCTCACAGGGAATTTAGAAGAATAAAAATTAAAATAACTTGCATAATTAAACTACAAAGTAATGAAGAAAATCTGTACAAATCGATGTCTTGCCGTCCGAATCGTCTTCTCCTCTTCGAATCTCTCCTTAAGTTGTGTTGTTCTGGGTCTATTTATAAGTTTAGGAAAAACCCTAAACGTGTAGGAGACTTCTATTTCAACCGGGAAACACTTAAACTCGTCAAAACTCAAAATTGACCAGAACCAGGAGACCAGGCGTTTTGGCTCTAAGGCCTGGATAAGGCCAGGCCAGGCCTGGCTTTAGGAGGCAAACGCCCCCCTAACGCCAGGGCCAGCCTGGCTTTAGGAGGCAAACGCCTGGATAAGGCCAGGGTGTTCCCTCTTCGCCTCTCAAGCGTATTTTCGACGTATTTGCATCCATTTAGCTCGGTTTCCATCTCCAATTCACCTACACATGAAATAAACTCCATTAAGCACATAAAAAGTGTATTTTTATCATTAATGCGCATAAATTGTAAGGCATATAACATGTTAAACTATGAATTCTAGTCTCGCATCACTCAGTATATTATTCGTACTGACGTCTTTTGTTGGGGACGCTGCATTCATGCATGCAGGTATAGATAATCAGTTTGACAAGCCCTTATAGTTGACGAGATTGGCATTCAGCAAAGGATCGGTAAGACTCCACCTCATCGGAGTGCAACCAAGTCTATGAGTCATCGTGTCAGAGTTTTACTACAGACTTATGGGTAGGGCAGTACCCTGTCCTGTTTGATGTTAAATAATCTTAGAGGCTTTGTAGACAGAGGTTCAATTTGTACAGTATGTCAGAGGCCTTCACAGCCCATATGTATTGATGGTTTAAGAACGATAGTTTATTCATACAGTGTTGCCTACTTACAGTTGTACATTATGAGTCGTGCCCATGTGGGCCCATGATAATTACAAAAGGAATGAGTTCATCTAACTCGACCTATGTATTTTCTAGTTTTGGTCGAACGATCATGAGTAGCAGAGTGGTTTGCTCGGGCCAATGCGGCACCGGGTGCCAACCACGCCTCCTGAGGTTCGGCCGTCACAAAAACAAAATTGAATCAAAATATGAACTTCAAATTTCCAAATTGCTCCAAATGCACCGAATCATACTTAGCTATTCATAATGACAACAAATTTTTCGGGCAAGTCTTAAATCACCATACGGAACTACTCCCAGTCTTGGAATACCATTCGTACCTCGACATATCCAAAACCTACTCCAAACCAAATTTAAAGAACTTCAAAAACTTTCAAAAAACCAACTATCGATATTAGGCACTATAACGCTCCCGAGTCATCTAAAACCTGACCCGAGCAGACGCCAAGTCCGAAATTATCATACGAACCTATTGGAACCATCAAATCTCGATTCTGAGGTCGTTTTTTCAAAATGTTGACCAAAGTGAAACTTAACCTTTTTAGCCAACCTTAAGGAACTAATTGTTCTGATTTCAACCTGAGCCCTTCCGAATCACGAACTAACCATCCCCGCAAGTCATAAAACAATAAAAGCACATACGAGTAGTCTTATTTGGGGGAACGGGATTCTAGAAAGCAAAATGACCGATCGGGTCGTTACATTCTCCACCACTTAAACAAACGTTCGTCCTCGAACGGGTTTAGAATCATACCTGGAGTACTGAATAAGTGTGGATATCTGCTCTGCATGTCCTCCTCGGACTCCCAGGTCACCTCCTTGACTGGTTTGCCCTTCCACTGAACTTTTACCGCGGAAATCCTCTTGGATCTCAACTGTCGATCCTGTCTATCAACATTGGCAACTAGCTCCTCTTCATAGCCAGGATCTCATGTAACTGAATCGTGGTGAAGTCTAACACATGTGACAAGTCGGCATGATACCTCTAGAGCATAGACACGAGGAAGACCGGATGAGCTCCCGATAGACTATGAGGCAAAGAAAGCTCATAAGAAACCTCTCCAAATCGTCTCAACACTTCAAATGGGCCTATAAAACCTTGGGCTCCACTTGCCCTTCTTACCAAATCTAATGATCCCTTTCATCAGTGAGACATTCAAGAGAGCCTTCCCTCCTACCATAAATGATAATTCACACGCCTTCTGGTCCGCGTAACTCTTCTGTCTGGATTGTGTTGTGTGAAGCCGCTACTGAATCAGCTTTACCGTTTCCAAGGCATCCTTCACCAAGTCAGTACCATATAACTTAGCCTCTCAAGGCTCAAACCACCCGATGGGAGAACGACATCGCCGAAAATAAAAAGCCTCAAATGGAGTCATCTCGATGTCGGACTGGTAACTTTTGTTGTAAGCAAACTCGGTCAGAGGCAATCACACATGATCTGAGCATGTTCTCCAAGATCTGAACTTTCCGCTCCAACTGCCCGTCGATCTGTGGATGAAATATTGTGCTGAGCTCTACATGGATCCCCAACTCACTCTGTACTGCTCTCTAGAAATGCGAAGTAAACTAAGGACCTCTATCTGATATGATGGAAACATGCACATCATGCAGCCGAACTATCTTCTGAATATAAATCTAGGCTAATCTCTCTGAAGTATACGTAGTCACAACTGGGATGAAGTGTGTCGACTTGGTCAACCTGTAAACAATGACCCAAACTACATCAAACTTCCACAAGGTCCACGGCAACCCAACTACGAAGTCCATACTAATGCGCTCCCACTTCCACTCCGGTATAGTCATTTGCGGGAGTAGGTCGCCTGGCCTCTGGTGCTCATACTTAACCTTCTGGCAATTTAGGCATCTAGCTACACACTCAACTATGTCTCCATCTTCCGCCACCAATAATGTTGTCTCAGGTCACGATACATCTTAGTAGCACCTGGATGAATGGAATATCGAGAACTGTGCACTTCCTCTAGAATCATGTCCCTCAAGAAATCGGCATTAGGAACACATAGATGACCCTGGAGTCGCAGAACACCATCCTCGCCAATAAAAGCCTCCTTGGCACCACCCTGTAGTACCATCTCCTTGAGAACCAACAGGTGCGGATCATCAAACTGTCGAGCCTTGATCTTCTCCAATAATGAAGACTGGGAAACGACGCATGCAAGAACTCGGGCAGGGCTCTGAAATGTCCAACCTCACAAGTCTGTTAGCCAAGGACTGAATGCCCAAATCTAGTGGCCTCTTCTCTGCCGAAATGAATGCCAAGCTACCCATACTCTCTGCTTTCCTGCTCAAGGAATCTGCTACTACATTCGCCTTGCCCGACTGAGAAAGAAAGGTGATGCAATAATCCTTCAGTAACTCAAGCCATCTACGTGCCTCAAATTCAGATCCCTTTGCTTGAACAAATGTTGCAAGCTGCGACGATCAGTTTAAACCTCACAAGACACCCCATAAAGGTAATACCTCCATATCTTAATATCATGAACAATCGCGGCCAACTCCAAATGGTGCACAGGATAATTCTTATCATGGGGCATCAGCTGACGCAAAGAATATGCAATAACTCACCCTTCCTGTATCAACACACAACTCAAACCAACGTGTGAGGCATCACAATACACAGTATACATTCCCAAATCGGAAGGCAACACTAGGATTGGTGTTGTAGTCAAAGCCGTCTTAAGCTTCTGGAAGCTCTCCTCACACTCATCGGACCAAGAGGAACTGAGCACCCTTCTGGGTCAATCTTATCAAAGGCGCTGCAATAGATGAGAAGCCCTCCACAAACCGACGATAATAACCTGCTAACCTCAAGAAGCTTCTGCTCTCAGTCGTCGAAGTGGGACGAGGCCAACTCTGAACTGCCTCAATCTTCTTGGGATCCACCTTAATGTCCTCACCTGATACAACATGCCCCAAGACTGCTACAGGATCTTGCCAAAATCACACTTAAAGAACTTAGCATATAGCTTCTGTTCCCGCAAGGTCTGAAGCACCACTCTCAAATGCTTCTCGTGCTCCTCCATGCAACGAGATAAAATCAAAATATCATCAATGAAGACACTAACAAACGAATCAATATAAGGCCTGAAGACCCTGTTCATCAAATCCATAAATGCCAATGGGGCATTAGTCAAGCCGAAAGACATCACTAGAAACTCATAATGGCCATATCTAGTATGGAAAGCAGTCTTCGGAACATCGGAGTCCTGAATCTTCAAATGATGATACCCCGATCTCAAGTCGATCTTAGAGAACACCCTAGAACCCTGCAACTGGTCAAACAAATCAGCAATACACGGCAACGGGTACTTGTTCTTAATGGTGACTTTGTTCAACTGGCAATAATCAGTGCACATCTGCATAGTCCCATCTTCCTTCTTCACAAATAATACTGGTGCACCCCAAGGTGATACACTCGGACGAACCCCTTTGCTAGAAATTCATAAAATTGTTCCTTCAGCTCCTTCATTCTTTCAGAGCCATACGGTATGGTGGGATAGATATAGGTTGGGTACCTGTAGCCAAGTCAATACAAAAATCAATATCACGATCTGGTGGCATGCTTGGAAGGTCAGAATGAAACACATCAGAGAACTCCCAGACTACTGGTAATGAATCAATCACCAGAGACTTTGCGGTAGTATCCCGAAAATAGGATAGATAAGCAAAAAAACCCTTCTCGACCATGTGTCGAGCCTTCATAAAAGAGATAACATTACTACATGTACTGACAGACGAACCCTTCCTCCAATCAAAGATGGCGTGATATGGGGGTAGACAGTCCATGCACAGGAAGACCTCAAAGTCGGTCATATCAAGCAACAGAAGATCTGTTATAGTCTCGTATCCACAAAACGTCACCACACAGGACCGATAGATCCAACCCACAACAACAGAATCGCCCACAGGAGTGGACACATAAACAGGAGTACCCAAGGACTCACGAGAAATATCCAGGAAATGAGCAAACATAGATGACACATATGAATAGGTAGACCCTAGATCAAATAGTACTGAAGCATCTCTACCACAAACAGAAATAATACATGTGATCATGGTATCTGAGGCCACTACATTTGGTCTGGCCGAAAAAGCATAGAACCTGGCTGGAGCGCCACCTGGCTGGCCTCCACCTGTCTTTCCTCCACTTGTAGGACGGCCCCCACCCACCTTCCCTCCGCCTCTGTGTGGCCGACCGACTGGCGGGACAGCTGGTGTTGTAATTATGGGTTGTTGGCCCTGCTGCACTGCCTTACCCCGTAGCCTGGGGCAAAATCTCAGCACATGAATAAGATCCCCGCACTCAAAACAACCTCTCTGAACGGTGATATGCTGCCATGAGGTCTGACCCTGGTAGCCTGAATACCCAATGGAAGAACCTTGAATGGTTGGTGGGCGGTATGAACTCTTTGGCATGGCAGTGAAATAGGAACTGGAAGAACTCTGATGACCTGAGTACCCACTGGAAGAACTCTGAATAGCTAGCGGGCGGTAAGAACTCTCTGGCATAGCATTGAACGTGAAAATCCATAACTATATACTTTAATACTCTTACAATCCAATTTAAAACAATTTCCAACTCCGCTCGAAAAGCTGATAAGAATCAGCCTCGGGCCCACTTGTTCGGTATTTGAAATTTTTTGAAGATAAACTTTACCCATAAAATTACTAACTCAAATATATAATTTATTCTCAATTCCATGTCCGATTTCGTGGTCAAAATCTAAAACTACCAATTTTTAGGTTTTTCTTCAAATTCCCAAATTTCTACTAATTTTTCCATGAATTTGTCATGACCCAATTTCATGTTAGGCCGTGATGGCACCCAACACCGTTGCTAGGCAAGCCAACAATGAACAATCTAGTCATTTCCCATTTTAATGAGTTTTCCAAGTAATTAGCTTTCCTTAATTCAAAAGATTTAGTGATAAACATATTTAAATTAATAAAACTAAAGCAGCTAAATGTATTTATAACCATAGGAATAAAACAAAAATCACAAGTGTACTAGTGTGTGCCAAGATCTGGTGTCACAAGTATGTGGGCTACTAATAGAAAATATTGAAGATTTCTACTCTGCAATTTGAAATAGAATAGACAGAAACTAAATTAAAAGAGAGACTCTGGTTGCTGCTGAATGGATCGAAAGGGCGGCTCACCGTGTAATCTTGAACCAGGATCAAGTATACATGCAGGACGGATATTCAGATACACCTGCCTTAGATCCTGTACATTTAAGTGCAGAAGTGTAGTGTGAGTACATAAAATAACATTTACCCAGTAAGTATCCAGTCTAACCTCTAAGAAGTAGTGAGGAGGGGTCAACTTTGACACTTATTAAGGGCTAGTGATAGTAAGTCAAAATTATAACTAAGCATGGATTACAAAAAATATACTGAAAATTCAATAACAGGATATGATTAATATCCCTTTCACAAATCAAATAGTATATAAACTAATCAATACATGCTCAAAAGTTCGTATTCCAACTATTAAAGAGGTTACCTAACCCTAAATGTAAGATTCCTAAAATTCACCCCCCCGTCCCACGTGCCCAGATTTCGGAAATTTTTGAAGAAAGTTTTTACCCATAACATCATGAACTAAAATATATGATTTTCACTAAATTCCATAACTATTTTCGTTGTAAAATCCCATTTTTATCAAAACCTAGGTTTTTCATCTAAACCCATGATTTCCAAAAAAATTTCATGTTAAAATCTATCCATAATCTATGTATTAAACTCACAATAGATAGAAATTACTTACCTTCAAAATCTAGATTGAAATCCCTTTCTTTAAAGCTCTAAAATCTCCCAAGAGTGCAATAAATGACCACAAAATGGCTAAGTCCCAATTTTAAAACACACTGCCAAGCTACCTTCTTCTTCGCGAACGTGGAAGAGGCCTCACGTTCGTGAAGGAAAACGGCCCTGGCACCCTGGAGACGACTCATCATGAACGCGACGGTGGAAACACAAACACGAAGGCTGGCTTGGCCTACCCTTCGCGAATGTGAGGGCTTCTCCGCGAACGCGAAGAATTACAGCGTCCCACGCCCAGCCTAGGCTCCTCTACGCGAATGAGAGTCGCCTCACACAAATGCCAAGGTTACAGGTCCCAGACCTTCGCGAACGCGGACTAGCTATCACGAACGCGTGATCCCCAGCCCCAATTCCTTCATCGCTAAAGTGAGAGTCCTTCCGCGTTCGCGAAGAAGGAAACCAGAACTGGAATTTCTGGTTTTTCCAACTTTGCTCCTAGCAGTCCGAAACTCAACCGAGCCACCCGGGACCCCGTCCAAAAGCACCAACAAGTCTGTAAACATGATACGAACCTGTTCGAACTCCCAAAATGCGTAAATCAACAACGGAACTAAGAATCGCACCCTAAACCAAATTGAATCAAATTATGAACTTCAAATTTCCAAATTGCTCCGAACGCACCGAGTCATACTTAGACTACTCAGAATGACACCAAATTTTGCCGAGAAGTCTTAAATCACCATACGGAACTACTGCCGATTTCGGAATACCATTCAGACCTCGACATTACCAAAACCTACTCCAAACAAAATTTAAAGAACTTCAAAAACATTCAAAGAACCAACTTTTGATATTAGGTGCCGAAACACTTTCGGGTCATCCAAAACCCGACCCGGGCAGACACCAAGTCCCAAATCATCATACAAACCTATTGGAATTGTCAAATCCCTGTTCCGAGTTCCTTTGCTCAAAATGTTGACCGAAATCAAACTTAGCCTTTTTAGCCAACCTTAAGGAACTAATTGTTCCGATTTCAACCTGAACCCTTCCAAATCCCGAACTAAACATCCCCGCAAGTCATAAAATAGTAAAAGCACATATTGGGAGTCTTATTTAGGGGAATGTGATTCTATAAAGCAAAACAACTGGTGGGGTCGTTACATAATTTCCATGCAAAAATCTATGTATAATCCAAGTATTTAACTTGAAATAGGTGGGAATCACTTACCTTGGCATCGATGATGAAAATATCCACTTAAAGCCTCTCAAAAATTGCCCCAACCAAGAGAGAAATAAGTGAAATGGGCTAAATCCCGCTTTTAAAACATTCTGCCTAGCACAGTCGCCCCCTTCTTCGCGTTCGCGATCAAAGCCTCACGTTCGTGATGCCTTCAGGACCTACTACTTCGCATTTGTGGTTGAAGCCCCGTGTTTGCGAAGGCTAAATGGCTCCAGGTCTCCAGCTCCCCTTCCTCCTTCGTGTTTGCAACCACTGTGTCGTGTTCACGTAAGCTTTGCTCTAGTTCCCTTCAGCGTTCGCGACCCATCTGTCACGTTCGAATAGAAAAAATAATCACAGCTCAAATTTCCTCTACGCAAACGCGTGATACCCTTCGCGTTCGCGAAGGACAACATCTGACACTAGCATCAGCCATTGCGAAACTGGGAAAAATGGTTTGAAACCACTTCGAATCACACTCGAAGCCCCCGGGACCCCGTCCAATCACACTTACCAGTCCCATAACATAATACGGAGCCGCTCGAGGCCTCAAATCACACTAAACAACATCAAAATCATGAATCGCATCCCAATTTGAGCTTAATAAACTTTGGAACTTCGAACTCCCACACTCGATGACTAAACCTATCAAATCACGTCCGATTGACCTTGAATTTTGCACATAAGTCACATTCGATATTACGGACCTACGCCAACTTCTAGAATCAAAATTCGACCCTGATATCAAGAAGTCCACTCCCGGTCAAGCTTTCCAAAATCCTTCAACTTTCAATTGTTGCCAAATGACCCCAAAATGACCTATAGACCTCCAAATCACATCCGGACACGCTGCCAATATCAGAATCACCTTACGGAGCTATTCCCAGACTCGGAATCCCAAACGAATATGGATAACATCTAAATGCACTTCAACCCAAATTTATGGAATTCTTCCAAAAATGCCAGCTTTCCACAATAGGCACTGAAACGCTCTCGGGTCATCCAAAACCCGATGCGGACACATGCCCAAGTCCAAAATAATCGCAGTAACCTGTTGAAACCTTCAAATCCCGATTCCAAGGTCCTTTACTCAATAGTCCAACCTTAGTCAATTTTTCCAACTCAAAACTTTCGAAATGAGAATTTTCTTTCCAAATTAACTCAAAACTTCCCGAAATTCAATTCCGACCACCCGTACAAGTCATAATACATGAAGTGAAGCTACTCATGGTCTCAAACCGTAGAACGACGTGCTATAGCTCAAAAGTATCGGTCATGTAGTTACATTAACACCACATGCCGGTGAACCATGCTTTCATACCTTAACCATTAGTTTGAAATATTTGGTTAATTAAATGAGTACCCAAATAATTTGCTAATTAATTATGAACAATTAATATCTCAAAATAGTAAATTACAAATCTAGGCCAAATCCTACACTAGACCATGGAGCATCTAAGAGAATTACAAAAGACACCATATGAATAAAAGATAAAGACTCTTTTGGCAGCCTCCACGAACAATGCGGCAGTTCACCTCAATAAGTGAATCAACTCTAGCGAAGTCGTCAGCTACTAGCTCCGTCTTCACCAATAGTATCTGCATAGACATGCAGGTAAGGAGTGAGTTATATGTAAATATAAACCAGTAAGATCCTCGACCCGCCACTCTGAATACTTCTAGAATAAGTGTTAGAAAATACAAATACACCACAACAAGAGAGATATAGTAAATACGATAATTATACAACAACACAATATATAGGTATCAACAGAGTTAATAATAGTTAACTAACAAGAACAAACATATCTCAACCCACTACACACTAAGGGCTTGTCATAACTACAGTGAAAGAATTTAACCAACACCTCTATAAGTCCACAACAGTACCACAACGTCTCAAATGTAATGGAGCAAACACAATGCTCCAAATATCAATGCTCGGGTTATGTACAAAGGCATACACAATGTCCCAATATCATGGCGCACAGCCGTAACAAACTCAACATCATGGCTCACAGCCGTATCAAACTCGACACCATGGTTCACATCTGTACCAAACTCAACACCATTGCTCACAGCCGTATCAAACTCGACACGATGGCTCACAGCCGTATCAAACTCGACACTATGGCTCACAGCCGTATCAAACTATCAAACTCAACATCATGGCTCGCAGCCGTATCAAAGTATCAAACTCAACACAATGGCGCACAACTATATGTGAGTATCAATCACAACACCATGGCTCACAACCGTATCAAAGTATCAGACTCAACATCATGGCTCACAGTCATTTCATGCCATCAAACAACTTATATAAATAATTTCTTTTTTGTATTTTTCATAAAATAATATATTTACGGCTAGTCTAAGACCACCAATTAAGCCAGGTGCATGGTTGTCCCAACACATGGACCAGGCAGAAAAAATATGTTTCCAAAATGAATTTTAAAAAAAGCAAACATCAAAGCTTAAAGTCTCACTTACTTGCTAACAAGAAGTTTCCGGACCTTTCAACGTCTAGAACATCAACCAAACAGCATTCAATGGCCTCAATCTATCCAACATATTAATAAACCGTGTTACTTATACTAGTTGGGGTCATTTTGTATTTTTCCTTAGTTTCATACTCAAAGCTATATCTTAATATTTTACACCTCAAGTAATGAATTTAAAAGGTAAAACTATGTGTAACTATTAGAATAAAAATTGATACTCAATATATGACCTGCTAACCACTGGACTAATCATTTAGCTACACAATTACCCAAAAGCTCATACTGCTAAAAGAAATTGTTTCTAACTACAATATGCTAAAGTATCTGCTTCATAAATGTACATGACCATGACATGAAGAGTGAAGCTTAATACTGCTACATATGTAAAACTAATTCAATATTGGGTGCAAATATGTGAAACAGATTCCTTACACAAGTTCCAAATTTGATTACAAAAATGTAAATTCTTAAACATTATTGTCTCTTATTAAAGAGTAAGTTCATTATTAAATAATACTTCCACTCCAAGGCCTCATCTTTACTATACACCAAAAAAAGAAATTATTACTTCCATTAAGTGCGCAATCATTTATCGACTTTGATGCGTGATTTTTATCACTGCTAAATAGAGAACTAATGACAATATTTCTCCTAAATTAATTTAATAAATATAGCTACAAGAATAATATAAGTCTATACCTTGTCACATATGACTTGCCAAGTAGTTTTCTGTAACGACTCGACCGGTTGTTTTGAGCTCTAACGCATCGTTCGGCGGTTTGAGGCCCTGAGTAGCTTCACTTAATGTGTTATGAATTGTACGTGTGGTCAAAATTGGACTTCGGGAAGTTCATAGCGGATTCGCATGGAAAAATTCTAATTTCGGAAGCTTTAAGTTGGAAGAATTGACTAAGGTTTGAATTTTGAGTAAACGACCTCGGAATTGAGATTTGAAGGTTTCAACAGGTTCGTATCGTGATTCCTGACTTTGGTGTATGTTCGGGTTGGGTATCGGATCGTCTGGGAGTATTTCGGCGCTTATTATTATTATGGAAGATTGGCATTTTGAAGGTTTAAGAATTTTTTAAGTTTGGTTTGAGGTGGACCTTGGTGTTATCGATGTCTGTTTGGGGTTCCAAGCCTTGGAATAGGTTTTTATCCTCATTTATGACTTGTGCACAAAGTTTGGCGTCATTCCAGAATATTTTGGTATGGTTCGGATGCGATTGTCGAAGTTTGAAAGTTAAAGAAAGATTTCGATCGTCGATTCATAGTTTCGATGTTGTTTGATGTGATTGAAGGCTAAACTAAGTCTTTATGGTATTTTAGGACTTATTGGTAGGTTTGGTTGAGGTTCCGGGGGCCTCGGGTGGATTCTGGATGGTTAACGGATCAATTTTTAGACTTAAGGAAAGGCTGAGACAATGTCTAGTGCAATCTCACCTGCGTGAAAAGGGCCGCAGGTGCGAGCCCGAAGAAGTGGCCCAGGGATCGGAGAAGCGGAATAGATTGAGGGTGGATGGAGTCGTAGGTGCGAGGAATTTTCCGCACTTGCGGGCTCGCAAATGCGGGCGGAGGAGCATAAAAGGGAGATGGTCTGGGATTGATTGACCGCATGTGTGGAAGTTTTTCCACAGAAGCGGATGCGCATCTGTGGGTGAATGGCCACAGAAGCGGGAGAAGCTGTACTTGGGGGAAACCTGCATCTGCGCGGGAGAATCCGCAGAAGCAACTAATGGACCGCAGATGCGAGATGTCGCTGGGTAGTGAGGTTTTTATAAAAACGGGATTTGGCCCATTTTCTCTCATTTTCACTTGGATGTGGCGGTTTTTGGATAGCTTCAATGGGAGATTTTTCATCAAAAAATACAAGGTAAGTGATACTCATCTATTACAAGTTAAATACATGGTTTATATATGGGTTTAAACATGGAAATTAGTAGGAATTTGAGATTTTGGTGGAAAACCTAGAATTTGATATTTTTAGATTTTGACCGCGAAATTGGACGTGGAACTGAGAATAAATAATATATTTGAGTTCATAATGTTATGGGTAATGATTTTCTTCGAAAAATTTTGGAATCCAGGCACGTGGTCCGGAGGGTGACTTTATTGACTTTTCGAGCGGAGTTAAAAATTGTTATAAATTAATTTATTATGAGTATTAGAGTATATATATTTATGGATTTGCACATTGATTAAATAGTTTTTGGAGCTACGATTATCGGTTTGAGGTGTTAGAGAGGCTTTGGATCCGGTTATGAAACTTCGGAGCAAGGTAAGTCTCCTATTTAACTCTATGAGGGGGAAACTACCCCTAGGTGATGTATATGATATGTGTTAGTTGTTGCGGAGACCTACGTACGCACGAGTTGACGGTAGTCCGTACGTAGCTAGATTAATGTTATTGTCCAGGTAAACTTAGGTTCACACAATGTTGTACTTGTACTATATGGGTTATCTTTGCTCGTTTAATTCC
The DNA here is from genome assembly GCA_005239505.1 of Nicotiana paniculata. NCBI lineage: Eukaryota > Viridiplantae > Streptophyta > Magnoliopsida > Solanales > Solanaceae > Nicotiana > Nicotiana paniculata. The sequence continues at coordinate 13,187 of ML318967.1, forward strand.
TTTGTTTCGCATTACGACTTGAGAATAGAATTGCATAGAGTGATAGACTTACCATTATAGAGATTTGACGGGCTTCATGATTAGCTGTGGAATACTCCTTAAGAATTTCTCCCGCGTTGTGCATTTTTATTGAAAAGCTTCCTTAAAGTTCATAACTTACATGTTTATTCGTGAGTGGGGCCAAGGACCCGTCAAAGCTTATTATTCTAATGGGATCGGGCTGTTTGCGTCCGCAGTGTAATAGATACATCTATGGTTTGTGCCATTCGACCCTAGGCAGTGTGCACACTTTTATGGGATCGGGTCGTTCGCCTCGGCGGGATTATGTACCACACTCTCATGGGAGCGGGCCGTTCGCCTCGGCAATATAATATATGTATCTATGGTTATGTACCGGATGAATATTCAATCGGGCCGTACGCCTCCGCATTTCTATAAAATACTCCTACCAAATCGTGCATAATAGTTTTCAAGAGGCCAGTGCACCTGGAATTTTCCTTATTTTAATTATGACAATCTATCTGGTGAGGCTCAACACATATATATTCTCTGATTGAGGAGGTAACTGTTAATCGAGAGTATGAGTTGCGGTTAAGAGGAGGATTGTACCACGTATTTACACTTGTTTATTTCGTTTGTTTACTCTACCCCATATATGTTTACTTCTTATTGTAACTGTCTTATTGGACCACTAGTAAGTGTCGATGTCGACCCTCGTCACTACTTCTCTGGGGTTAGGCTAGATACTTACTGGGTACGCTTGATTTACATACTCCTGCTACACTTGTTGCACACTTTGTGCAGGTACATATATAGCTGGTGGTCTTTTGGGCGCAGAGGCGCAGCTATTGTGGGGACTTACGGTGAGCTGCATTCCAGGTTAAGATCCGCAGCATATAGAGTCTCCATCAGAGTTATTTACATTCTCTTGTCTAATTTGTATCCCGGACAGATGTTGTATTTTATCATATATTCTAGTTGATGCTCATGCACTTGTGACACCCAGTTTTGGGGGTTCCTACTGGATGTTTAGCATGGCAGATCGCATAATTATTATTATTTCACCCTGTAAATTCTATTCCATACTATTTAATTAATGGAAATTATGATTTCAAAAGTGATAAAATGAGTAATTAAGTGGATATATCATCGTTGGCTTGCGTGATGCAGGCGTTAGGCGTCATCACGGCCTACAGTAATTCCCACCTATTACAAGTTAAATACATGGTTTATATATGGGTTTAAACATGAAAATTAGTTGGAATTTGGGATTTTGGTGAAAAACCTAGAATTTGGTATTTTTTTTATTCTGACCACGAAATTGGACATGGAATTGAGAATAAATTATATATTTAAGTTCATAATGTTATGGGTAATGATTATCTTCAAAAAATTTCGGAATCCAAGCACGTGTGCCCGAGGGTGACTTTATCGATTTTCAAGCAAAGTTGGAAATTATTATAGATTGATTTGTTATGAGTATTAGAGTATATATTAATGGAATTGAAAATTGATTGACTAGTTTTGTTGCGACGAGCATCGGTTTGAGGTGTTAGAGAGGCTTTGGAGTCGATTACGGAACTTCGGAGCGAGATAAGTCTTCCGTCTAACTCTGTGAGGGGAAAACTACCTGTCACGACCCCAAATCCTAAACCGGCCGTGATGGTGCCTATCGTGGAACTAGGCTAGCCAACAATTACATATTTACCGTTTCTTTCAAAATATCAACCAATTGCAAGCATTTTTATAAAATATACAGAGTTTACTAAATACATTAGGCTAATAAACAGTGCAACCAACCCCAAAACCAGGAGCCAACCCGTCATGAGCATCTAGGAGAGATAAGCCCAAAAGGGTATACTATTACAATACAAAACCTCCGAATAAATAGCTAGATACAACAAGAAGGGAAAACAGAGATGTTGCAGACGCTAAACATCTACCTCTATATCCCGCAATCTGGCTCCGCACCGAATAAATAGCTAGATACAACAAGAAGGGAAAACAGAGATGTTGCAGACGCTAAACATCTACCTCTATATCCCGCAATCTGGCTCCGCACGGAATAAATAGCTACTGCTTGGTATCTGCACATAGGGGTGCAGGGAGTAATGTGAGTACGCCAACTCAGTAGTAATGAAAATAAATCAAGTCTAAGCGGCAAAAAAACACATAAAAATCAATGTCTTCAAATCGCAATATGCACAGCCTTTCTTTCCAACAGTATAATATAGATATATGAAATCATCATGCCTTAAAACCAACTTCAGAAAAATCCTTTGAAAAATGTATATTTTCAACAACTTTAAACCGAAAGATTTAGTATGAAAATGAAATAAATCATAAAGAGGCCCATCGGGCAAAACATATTTCATAAGTTCAGAGCGAAAGCGGTAAAATCATAAGTAGCCCCTCGGGAAAAAACATGTGTCATAATCATCCCCTCGGGCATGCCTCACAATCACTCATAATCAGCCCCTCGCGCATACATCACAGTCACTCATAATCAGCCCCTCGGGCGTACTTCACAGTCACTCATGACTCTCAATCACTCGTCACTTGGCACTCGGCACTCGGTGCGCTCACTGGAGGTATGTGCAGACTCTGAAGGGGCTTCTTCAGCCCAAACGCTAATATCAAGCCACCTCATGGTGTATCATATCCTCACAATCAGGCCCTCGGCCTCACTCAGCAGAACCTCTCAAAAGCCCCGTGGGCGAATCAGTAAAATGGGGTACTCGACCCAAAACATCATTTTAAATCTCAAAGTATAAATCATACTGAGTTTCGAAAATAATAAACATAATGTGACTGAGTGAAATCATCAATAAACAGTGAGGAAAACAGCAGTAAAAATCCCCCAAGGGGACTAAACAGATCGGCACGAGGCCCCAAACACGGCTTATAGCCCAATTATTGCAACAATCTTTAGAACATAATTTAACATAAGGTTTTGAGTAAAATATGCAACTCAATAGTTGCCGCGGAGAGGACCAAGTCCAATCCAAAAATCAGTGTGCATCGCATACTCGTCATCCGACATGTATGCCATTCTAAAATCAGTGAGAAATATGAAGTCCGGGGTTTCATACCCTCAGGACAAGATTATAACCATTATTTACCTTTACCGGGCCATAATACTAGTTCACTATGCTCTTGCCTCTCAAATTGGCTCCTGATTGCTCCGAATCTAGCCAAAGCCAGTTTAACATCATTAATATATACTAAAGGAACACAACCCAATCGAAAACTATCAAATTATACAATAATCTCGAAATTCGTCCAAACTTGAGCCCCGAGCCCACACCTCGAAATTCGATAAATTTGACATCACTAGAAACCTCTTCCTCCCACGATTCTACACATACCAAAACTACCACAATCAGACCACAATTGCCTACCCAAATTGCCAAAAGAATTTTCCAATCCTCCACCCATTCTTCCCAACCTTTTCCTACTTTAATCCTTCAATTTACAAGCCTAATCCTAACAAAATAGCATAGAAACGACTTTACTAACCCGGGAACTTACCTCCACTGAAGACCCATGAATCCTCTCTTCAATTTGCCTTCAAATGAGCTCCAACCGCATGCAACAATGGTGAAATGAATAAAATTTCAAGGAGGCCTCTTTTATAATGTTCTGCCCAGAAATTCCGCACTTGCAGACCTTTAATCGCACCTGCGGACCCGCACTTGTGGTCCCAGGTGCGCACCGGCGCAATCCCACTAACGGACCAATTCTCGCACCTATGGCCATTTCTCCGCACCTGCGGCTTCGCAGGTGCGGCCAACTCTTCGCACCTGCGGGCTTCTCCTGCCTAGCCTCCCTTTGCACTTGCGCATGGCATTTCGCACCTGTGACATCGCACCTGCGGCTACCCATCCGCATGTGCGGCCAACACCAGAATCTTACACCAGCAACCATTTGTTGCAAATTTTCCAAGTTCAACACTCCGCCAACCATCCGAAATCAATTCTGAGCCCCTCGGGGCCCCAACCAAACATACCAACACATCCCATAGCATCATTCAAATTTAGTCGAGCCTTCAAAACACCAAAAACTACATCAAAACACCAAAATTACATAATGTTCAAGCCTATGAACTTTGAAACTTTCAAATTTCGCTAACTACGCCGAAACCAACCAAAACACCTCCGATTGACCTGAAATTTTGCACACATACCCAAAATGGCATTACGGATCTGTTCCAACATCCGTAATCCCATTCCAACCCCGATAGCCTATTTTCCACTACCGACCGGAAATCGCCAAAAACTAATTTTCGCCAATTCAAGCCTAATTCTACACCGGACATCAAAACTTCATTCCGATCACACTCCTAAGTCCCAAATCACCTAACGAAGATATCCGAGCCATAAAATCCGCATTTCGAGGTCGTTCACCAATAAATCAACTCTCAGTTGACTTTCTCAACTATTAGGCTACTATAGGAGACTAAATGCCTTAATTCTCACCATGACCACTCCGGACCCAAACCAACTGACCCAACACAACATAAGCAGGCTAAGAAATATATGATAAAGCAAAAATGGGGAAAATGGGGTAAATCCATGGAACGACCGGCCGGGTCGTTACACTACCCCTAGGTTATGTATATGATATGTGTTACTTGTTGTGGAGACCTACGTACGCACGATGTGACGGGAGTCTGTAAGTAGCTAGATTCATGTTATTATCCGGGTAGACTTAGGTTCACACCATGCTATACTTGTACTATAGGGGTTATCTTTGCTCGTTTAATTCCTTTATTTCACATTATGACTTGAGACTAGAATTGCGTAGAGTGATAGACTTGCCATTGTATAGATTTGACGGGCTTCATGATTAGCCGCGGAATAATTATACTCTCCTTAAGAATTTCTCCCGTGTTATGCGTCTTCATCGAAAAGCTTCCTTAAAGTTCATAACTCACACGTTTATTCGTGAGTAGGGTCGAGTACCCGTCAAAGCTTCTTATTTAATGGGGTCAGACCATTCGCCTCGTCAGTGTAATAGATACATCTATGGTTCGTGTTGTTCGACCCTCGATAGTGCGCACACTTTTATTAGATCGGGTCGTTCGCCTCGGCAGGATTATGTACCACACTCTCATGGGAGCGGGTCGTTCGCCTCGACAATTTAATAGATGTATCTATGGTTATGTACCGGATGATGATTGGATCGGTCCATATACCTAGACATTTCTATAAAATACTCCTATGGAATCGTGCGTAATAGTTGTCAAGAGGCCAGTGCACCTGGGAATTTTCCTGATTTTAATTATGACAATCTATCTGGTGAGACCCATTATGTATATGTTCTCCGATTGAGGAGGAAACTGTTAATCATGATTTTGAGTTACGGTCGAGAGGAGGATTATACCACATATTTACACTTGTTTGTTTCATTTTTTTAGTCTGCCCCATATCTGTTTACTTCTTCTTGTAACTGTCTTATTGGACTACAAGTAAGTATCGATGTCGACCCCTCGTCATTACTTCTCTGGGGTTAGGCTAGTTACTTACTGGGTACGCGTTGATTTACGTACTCATGCTACACTTCATGCACATTTTGTGCAGGTCATATATGTCTGGTGGTCTTTTAGGAGCAGAGGCGCGGGTATTGCGGGAACTTGCGGTGAGCTGAATTCCAGGTTACGATCTACAACATACAGAGTCTCCATCAGGGTTATTTACATTCTCCTGTCTAATTTGTTTCCCGGATAGATGTTGTATTTTATTATATTTTCTAGTTGATGCTCATGCACTTGGGACACTGGATTTTGGGGGTTCCTACTGGATGTTTAGCATGGCAGTTCGCGTAATTATTATTATTTCACCCTGTAAATTCTATAGTGCATTTTGAGTCTATACTTCATTTTGAGTCGTGACAATTTCACTCTTCCTATTTCTCAATTTCACACCACTAAGGAGATAGGCAAACTCCTTATGGTTGTCGCCAATTCCCCTGCCCGTTTATACATTTTGTTGCTTCTCCTTTAATAAAAAAAATAACAATATTCTATTACTCTAGGTCTTGATGTACCATGAATAAATGAATGGACTTGGATTTTGTTTTAATATTTTATTTAATAATCTTAACCAAAGTACACAAACTAAGTAGAGCAAAAAAAAATTTAGCCATTAGCTATTTATTTTGTACACCATTTTAAATATCATAACAAATTCTCTTTTACTAGATTTATATTTGATCTAATAATTATAAATTAATTAATTCTTCAATATCATAAATATATAAATAAAATTTTGGGTTATCACAGAGAGTCTATATGTAGCTAAAATCACGCTTATGCTCGGGTAAACTCAGCACTTTATCATGCGATATAATTATTACCTGAAGTCAACTTGTTAGATTAATTACTTAAACTTGTAAATGTAATTTGATTAGAGATAATGTTAGGTCGAATCTCGATACCTTGGGTTATTTGGCGGGATATCCAATTACTGGTAACAATTATGATTACTTTATGTTCATGTTCTTGTATTGTAAATACGTGACTCGTAATTCGATAAGTTTCTTATCTTCCTGTGGAGTTGGACCGAACGCCTTGGTAGTATACTTGAGATTCATCTATGGTTTAAGCCGGTCAACCCTCGATAGTATACGCACTATTCTGGATCGACCGTACGACCTCAGCATAACTCGTGCGCAATACAACTAGGAGTTCGAATATTCATGAGATTCCCCTTTTGATTGAGATCTGACAGTTACATGTTATGTCTTATTTGTTTGAGACAGCACTTGATATTCCTTACCCATTTGAGGTAGCCTGTGATACTTCTTATTTGTTGAGATAGTACATGATATTTGAGAGATTTATGTTATTATTAGGTTGGAGGATTACATTAGTTATAGCTCTTACCTCATTATTACTGTTTAGTTTCATATATGCTTATCATTTATTATATTGACTACTAGTAAGTGTCAATCTCGACCCTTCATCACTACTTCTCCAGAGTTAGTCTAGGTACTTATTGGGTACGCATTGATTTACGTACTCCTGCTATACTTTTGTACTTATTGTGCAGGTATGTTTCTTATGGTCATTTGGGCATGTAGGTGCAGTTGTTAAGAGAGCTTATGGTGATTCATATTCCATGTTACGATCCGCAACACATAGAGTCTCCATCATATTTATTTACTTTATTCTGTCTATCTAATATTCCAGATAGAGGTTGTATTATTATTGTACTTCCTAGTAGATGCTCGTGCACTTGTGACATCGAGTGGTTTTGCTTAATATTGTCACATTTTATTTTATATCATACCAAATCGTATGTATGTCTCACCCCCCCCCCCCCCCCCCCNGCAGCCACCTAACGAATTAAGGTGCGTTAGGGCACCTATTACGGGTCATTTCTAACACTAATTGTATAACCAGGGATTGGGTAAGGGGAAGGTGTTAGGCACCCCTTGGAGTTCACAACTGTGGGTCCCGGCCAAACTTACTTTGTGAATTAATCAAGTGCAAATAAGTAGTCTAAGCACACATATGTAAATGGAATAAGGTTTTAACAGATAAGCACTCTAAGCACACCTACATAAATGGGTGAAAGGGGTCCTAGGTTATTTATCCTATAGGATCATATCCATGCAATTCCCGGTAATCACTCCTCAATGAGGGGCTACACGTTGCATTAGCGCACAGGTCATCATATCCTTTTACTACCCATTATCCCACCCTTTAGTGGTTATTAAGAGAATTTTATTTAGCAAACTCTAAGCGTGTTGTTACCCATCCCTTCCTTGTGGTCCTGGAGGAGCTTAGGACCTCTACATCTGGGCAGTTCTAGACAATCCTAAGGTATTTAAAAGGCAAAATCTAGGCGACAAACAAATAAAATGTAGGATGATAAGAAAATAGGGGCAAAAGTAGTTAAAAGGATCATGTTTACCTCCACATGTATATAGGCAAATAAACGGCACGTCTTAAACACGGATGCAGGCAATTTTTAGAAAAATCCTAGGACAGGATGTCTAGATGAACATCAATGCATAGAACATGCAGCACTGTTTTAGAACTAAGTGGCAAGGTCCTAATCAATATGCCTACTGATTTTAAAAACTTGTGAGACTTAAGCAGTTTATAAACAATCACAACACAGTTTCTCATTTTTTACAAGGAGATTAACTAGGTGAAGTGTAGACATGCTAATTATACAATGAACAGGACGGAACTTAGGCATGCTAAGCAAAGAAGTAAACAGTAAAAAACAGGTTGAATTCATGATCAATGAACTAGTGCAGTAAAGAAACACATAGAGTTTAGGTTTTAAAAAACTAATCAGAGACATATCAGTGAAGGAAGAGAACACAGAATGTAAAGCAAGTGCAGTCCAATATCTAGCCTTGGCTTACAGCCGGCTAGACTAGTGATTATCACAATTAGCAGAGAAAGAGAAGAGAGAGTTTGAGTGTAGGTGTGTTTTCAACTTTCTCTTCGTGTTAAGAGGTAAAATAAGAGAGTTTATATAGTAGTTCAAGAGTCGAGCAAATAACGTAAAAGAATCAACTTCAGTCAATCAAGGAAGTCACAGAATCCAATCATATAAGGGTTTAGAATAAACCTCCCTTAATTAAGGGCAATTGGCCAAATGGTAACAATAGGGACTAACTAAGGCAAGAAGTTCAAATCAAATCAAATAAGGGAGTTCAGAATAAAATAATTGGGGTCTAATTAAGGACAGAATCATGTAAAGGAATCAGTAAATATACAGGCAATCAAATAAGGCAAGAATGCCTAATTAAGGTCATAAACAGGGAAACAGGCAAGACTTAGGCATACAAATCTCTAACAGAACAAATGAATCAGCTAACTTTCAAAGTAACAGTAATTTCATGAAAGAATATCAACTTCCCAAAATAGGCTAAGTAAAACTTCACAAGGAGAATACATGAATTAGCCGGAAATACAGACTTTATCTCTAATAGAGATTTATTAGGGCAAAAATCACAGAATAGAGGATTTGACAAAGGCAAAGTGTGTAAGTCAAAAACACAGAGGGAGTTAATATGATTAGTAACACTGAAAGACTCAAAATCAAAGCAAAGATTAGAAAATCAGAGTTTCACATCAAATCGACTAGGGTTTGAGTATTTCCTTGCACAAATCAGTCAAGAAGATGAAAGGAGAATCGATTAACACTCAGAAGTCAGAAAGACCTTTAAAAAACAACTCGTACTGAACCCCAGTTTAGGGAAAAGTCGGAAAATCAGTTAAAAACCAGAAAATTTCAAGGAAAACATGTAAGAGTCGCACGATTCATCTCAGATCTATACAGATCTGAGAAGATCGAAGATAATAGACTAGGTTTATTTTTAGAAAACATAACAGAGATGAGAACATAGGCCTAGAAAACCATAGATTCATAGCAAAGTAGGAAATATTTCTTACTCATGGTCGAGCAAACGGCCTGAAACAGGCAAAGAAATCAAAGGTGCAAACCAGACCGCCTAGGTCCCTTGAGATCTTCTCAAGGATCTAGGAAATTGATGAACCATAGCAAGTAGGAGGCCAGTATAGGCCTGATATGACAAAGAAACATCATAGAACGGAGGGCTAAGCTGGTGACGGCGCTTGAAGATTAAGGTTTAGGCAGAGAGAGTCGATAGAGAAGAGAGAGGGTGAAGGCGGGTGACAGGATGGAAAATGAGAGGGTTTTGGGAGGGGAGGTCATTAGGTTTAATTAAGGAAGAGAAATCCTGGACCGTTGATCAAAAATGATCAACGGCCAGGATTGGCTAAGGCATTGGGTCGCGCAAGTAATGTTTTGGACCTAAGGTTTTCTGGCCAAAATTATAAGGGTCTTGGGCTGGTATTCAGGCTAAAGTTGAAAATAAGAAGGGTTGTTTATTAAATACCCAAAACAATTGAATAAAGATAGTTTGTAAAATAATTAACTAATTACAAAATGATTTTCATGCATAGAAATGTTTTAAAAGAATTATTTAGTATTTTAAAAATAGAATGGACCGATTTCTAATAAAATAAAGCAATAATGTATTCATGGGCTATTGCAATTGTAACCAAAAGGGCCAATCTGGTCATTTATAGAATAATTGGACTTAATAAGACCATAAATAGTAAATTAACCCAAAACAAATTTTTGAAATCATTTTTGATGTAATTTTATTATTATTTATTACAAATAAATACTGGGCAAATTAATAAATATGAAAAATTATGGAAAATACCAATTGATGTTAATCCATGATTTTGAAGACATATATGCAATTAAAAAAGTATTTTGGTAAAAATTGGGTATCAACAGCTGCCCCTCTTTACCCGGAAAGGATGAAAGAGTTGTCGGGTAAAGATATGATGGCCAATTTTGACACGGTTTGAGAGATTTAGGCTGCACTCTGGCTTCTGAGCTGCCTACATATCCCTGATTTTACAGGAATCAGGCAGTGTGCAATTCTGGATTCATCGGCGAAATATATTGATGAAGTCATCACAAGAACGGACACAATATTTCGGGATAGGCGAAGGATTGGTTATGGTGAGAGGCCATGTTTTGAGATAACTGAAGGAACTGGAGCGAGACCGCTCCCGCTGGGATAGCAGCTTCTTGCCGGGTCACCTGCAAACGAAGATGCTACAAGCATATATTGTGCAGAAATTTAAACATGATGCAGGTTCCCTTTGGAGTATGAAAGTCGTCTTCGGACGGTTAGGGATGACGTCCTTAGACCATGATGTCTTGGGCCATGTATTGTTCGGTGAGAGATTTGCAGGCCATGAAATGATGTTCTCGGGCCATGAGGATGGTGTCTCTGAACTATGGCGCCTTTGAATAATGATATGCAAGTCGAGAGAGATCCTCAGGCCATGACATGGTGTCTTCGGCCTATGAGGATGTTGCCTTTATATTATGGCGCCTTTGGACAGATTTGCAATATTTCAGCCCATGAGATGTAATAATATGATGTCAACAAGACAAGGCTTAGTCTTGTGAAGTGGATGGCAGAGCTTAGCCCGAAAGAAGAGGAAAGTAGATAATGCCAGAGAGACAGAGCTTAGTCTCGGCGAAAGAATGTAAATTGGAGGCAGAGCTTATCCTCATGCAGGTATGGATAAAGAGCTTAGTCTCATGCAAATGAAGGCAGATATTAGTCTTATGCGGATGGAGGCAGAGCTTAGCCTCATGAAGGATGCAGAGGTAGAGCTTAACCTCATGCAAGATGCGGGACAGGTCTTAGTCCCATACAGACGAAGGCAGAGATTAGCTTTGTGCGCATGCGGAAGTAGAGCTTAACCTCGTGCAAGATGAAGGTAAAGATTAGCCTTATGCAAGGGAAGGCAGCGTTTATCCTTATACAGATGGAAGGCAGAGATTAGCCTTATGCAAGGTGAAGGCAGCGATTAGCCTTATGTAGATGAAGGCGGAGATTAGCCTTATGCAAGGTGAAAGCAGAGATTAGCCTTATGCAAGGTGAAGACAGTGATTAGCCTTATGCAGATGAAGGCAGAGATTAGCCTTATGCAAGGTGAAGGCAGCGATTAGCCTTATGTAGATGAAGACAGAGATTAGCCTAATGCAAGGTGAAGGCAGCCTTTAGCCTTATGTAAGGTGAAGGCAGCGATTAGCCTTATGTAAATGAAGGCCGCGATTAGCCTTATGAAGATGAAGGCAGAGATTAGCCTCATGTAAGGTGAAGGCCGAGATTAGCCTTATGTAGATGAGGGAAGAGATTAGCCTTATGCAAATGGAGGCAGAGCTTAGCCTCATGCAAGATGCGGGACAGGGCTTAGTCCCATGCAAATGAAGGCAGAGATTAGCCTTATGCAAATGAAGGCAGGGATTAGCCTTATGCAAATAAAGGCAGAGATCAGCCTTATGCCAGGTGAAGGCAGCGATTAGCCTTTATGCAAATGGGGGAGGTAGAGCTTAACCTCATGCAGGATGAAGGCAGAGATTAGCCTTATGCAAGGGGAAGGCAGCGATTAGCCTTTATGCAAATGGGGGAGGTAGAGCTTAACCTCATGCAGGATGAAGGCAGAGATTAGCCTTATGCAAGGGAAGGAAACGTTTAGCGTTATGCAGAAAGTAGAATGAATATGAGATAGTAGCAGAATTTCTTAGCTGGTAGCAGCTTTCGATAACGTAATTGTTGTGAGGATTGTGACATTGCGGCATGTCTATCCTTTGTCCTTGCATCCAAATAAAAATCGTGAGTTTTGTAGATAAGGGAGGTTGTTTCGTGTCCCCGCTGGCCTTGCTTGTCCTGATTTGCTTGGTCTGATGATCTTGTTTGCATCAGTGGGGTAGCATTTGGCTAAATAGAGTCACCTTACAAGCAAGCATGCATAGTTTTGCAAAGACATAGTAAAAATGTACTTTAAGAATTTTAGATGAACCGACGACCGGGACAAGATTCGAGACATTGCAACCTCTTTTGCTATGGAATTTTGAGGGTCCTTCTCAAAATTCGGCCCCAGTTAGATGGATTGATGTATCTGACTATGGTACATGCTGCGATCGGCTGATGTTTCTTCGGAATTTTGAGGGTCCTTCTCAAAATTCTGCCCCAGTTTCGAATTATGGGGGAAAATAAGATTTTTATTGAATTATGACCGAACCTATAGTGCTGCCTACGTATCCCCTCTTAAACGGGAATCAGGTCGGGCGTAGTTCAGTTTACATCATTTGAGAAAAGTATAAAGAGTTACACATAGTATCGCTTGACTGCATCCGAATTGATCGGTTTTGGCCACGATTTTGGCCAGACTTCTCTGTCCATTTCTGCAAGTATGAGAGCTCATCCTGTCAATACCCTGTGAACCATGTATGGATCCTGCCAGTTTGGAGAGAATTTCCCTTTGCATTCATCTTGATGCGGAAAGATCTTCTTCAACACCAACTGCCCCCGGTGTGCACTGTCTAGGCTTGACTCTTTTGTTGAAGGCTCTGGACATTTTGTTCTGATAAAGTTGTTCGTGACACACTGCATTCATTCTTTTCCCGTCTATGATGGCTAGTTGCTTATAACGGCTCCTTATCCATTTTGCGTCGCTAAGCTCAGCTTCTTGTATGGTTCTCGAGGAAGGAATCTCCACTTCGGCAAGAATAACAGCTTCTGTACCATAAACTAGGAAGTAAGGAGTTTCCCCGGTTGATGTGCGGACTGTGGTGCGGTATCCCAATAAGGCAAATGACAGCTTTGCCACTGTTTGTGATTTCCTACCATATTTCTCAGTATCTTCTTGATATTCTTGTTGGCGGCCTCAACAGCTCCATTCATCTAAGGTCTATAGGCTATGGAATTCTTGTGTTTGATTTTAAACGTCTCGCACATGGACTTCATCAGGTCACTGTTGAGATTGGAAGCATTGCCGGTGATGATTGATTCTGGAACTCCGAACCGACAAACAATCTGGTCGCGGACAAAGTCTGCCACGACTTTCTTAGCCACTGCTTTGTAAGATAATACTTCGACCCATTTTGTGAAGTAATCAATAGCTACCAAGATGAACATGTGCCCATTTGAGGCGGTGGGCTCGATCAGACAGATGACATCCATTCCCTAGGCGGCGAATGGCCAAGGTGAACTAGTTGCATTGAGCTCATTCGGTGGTACGTTTATCATATCTGCATGTACCTGACATTGGTAGCATTTCCGAACATACTGGATGCAGTCCGTTTCTATGGTCATCCAAAAATAACCGGCTCTGAGTATCTTTTTGGCCAAGACAAAACCATTCATATGCGGGCCGCAGGTCCTAGCATGTATTTCTTCAAGTAGCTTAGAAGCTTCCTTTGCGTCAACATATCTCAGTAATCCCAAGTCGGACAACCTCTGAAGCGTACGTTTCTGTGTATGATTCGCATGTTCTGGCTACTCCCTTTTTGCCAAGTATTCCTTGATGTCGTGGAACCAAGGCTTCTCGTCTGCTTCCTCTTCAACATGGGCGCAATATGCTGGTTGGCTATGGATCTTCACTGGAATAGGATCAATAAAGTTTTTATCCGGATATTGTATCATGGATGATAATGTGGCCAGTGCATCGGCAAACTCGTTCTGAATTCTGGGGAAGTGCCGAAATTCTGTCTTAGTGAACCTGTTTCTCAATTCCTGCACATGGTGCATATATGGAAATATCTTGGAATTCTTGGTGGCCCATTCTCCTTGTACTTGGTGTATAAGTAAATCTGAATCGCTGATTACCAGAAGCTCTTGAATATTCATGTCGATCGCCATGTTGAGTCCTAGTATGCAAGCTTCATACTCTGCCATGTTGTTGGTGCAAGGAAATCTGAGTTTGGTAGATACCGGATATTGTTGGCCAGTTTCCGATACCAAAACAGCTCCACTGCCGACTCATTTGAAATTTTCCGCTCCATCAAAGAACATCCTCCAACCATCGTAGGATTCAGCAACGTCTTCTCCTATGAACAATGCTTCTTCATCGGGAAAATATGTTTTCAAAGGTTCGTATTCTCCTCCTACAGTATTTTCTGCAAGATGATCTGCCAATGCATGTCCCTTGACTGCTTTCTGAGTCATATAGATGATGTCGAACTCACTCAGTAGGATTTTCCACTTAGCCAGCTTGCCAGTGGGCATGGGTTTCTGGAAGATATACTTCAATGGATCCATCCTTGATATGAGATATTTTGTGTAGGCATAGAAGTAGTGTCTCAGCTTCTGAGTGACCCAGGTTAGAGCGCAACAGGTACGTTCCAGTAGAGAATACCGTGCCTCGTATGGAGTGAAATTCTTACTCAGATAATAGATAGCATGTTCCTTTCTCCTTGTCTCGTCATGTTGTCCCGGAACGCAGCCAAAAGCTCCATCTAGTACTGCAAGGTAGAGTAATAAGGGTCTACCTGGCTCTGGCGGAACCAAAACTGGTGGCATCGATAGGTAATCCTTGATTCTGTCGAAGGCCTTTTGACAATCCCCGGTCCATTTGGTTGCAGCGTCTTTCTTTAACATCTTGAAGATTGGTTAACATATGACTGTTGACTGGGCTATGAACCGGCTGATGTAATTTAGTCATCCCAAAGAACTCATTACATCCTTCTTGTTCTTCGGTGGTGGCAGCTCCTAGATGGATTTGACTTTTGATGGATCCAGTTCTATTCATCGGCGGCTGATGATGAACCCAAGCAATTTTCCGGTAGGAACCCCGAATGCACACTTTGTAGGGTTTAATTTCAAGTTGTATTTCTGTAATATGTTTAAGAACTTCCTCAAATCTACTATATGATATATGGCTTTATTGGACTTGATGATGACGTTGTCCACATATACCTCGATCTACTTATGTATCATGTCATGGAAGATGCTAGTCATAAACCTCATGTAAATGGCCCCAACATTCTTTAGGCTGAATGGCATCATCTTATAACAGTATATTCCTCGCGGCATGATGAAAGCCGTTTTCTCAGCGTCCTCCACGTCCATCCAGATCTGATGGTAACCTGCGAAGCAATCCACAAATCACTGGAGCTCATGTTTGGCACAATTGTCGATTAGGATGTGTTTTGGAAGGGGAAAATCATCTTTTGGACTAGCTCGGTTGAGATCCTGGTTATCAACACAAACCTTGACCTTTCCATCCTTCTTTGGAACTGGCACAATGTTGTCTAACCATATTGGGTATTCAACCACCCTGAGGACCTTAGCGTCAATTTGTTTGGTGACTTCCTCCTTGATTTTCAAACTCATGTCAGGCTTGAACTTCCGGAGCTTCTGCTTAACTGGTGGGCACATTGGATTGGTAGGAAACTTGTGAGCCACAATAGATGTACTTAGCCCGGTCATATCATCGTACGACCATGAAAATACATCTTCATACTCCTTCAGGAATTGTGTATACTCTTTTTTCTCTGGCGGTGACAGTTGAATGCTGATGCGCGTTTCTTTGATAGTCTCTAAATCTCCCAAGTTGATTACCTCGGTCTCGTTCAGATTGGACTTAGGCTTGTTCTCAAAGTCCTATACTTCCCTGACGATTTCCTCAGGTATGATATCTTCTTCTTCTGAATCACTATCCTTTTGTTGCGTTGTCTCATTGCATGTCACAGTTATTGGTTCATCAAGACAGGAAATAGTAATGTTGTATAGGTAAAAGTATGAGAAAAAAAATAATAAATATTGATTCATTAAAACATAAAAGCGATTTTCAATAGTTTAAACAAACGTTTCGGAACATTGGTAAATTTTATTTAAAACAGAATGCAAGAAAGAGAAATCATTTGCTTGGAATGCAAAAATAAACAATGATGTTCAGCCTTGCTACCCCGAGACTCGTCGGGCCCTGGATGGTCTGACAGTCCAGTTTCTGAGGAACGATCCCTTGCTCACAGCTTGGATGGTAGGGCCTTCCTCCCCCTCCTCCTCAACGATGAAACAACAATCCATATCCTCGTCTTCCAAGAATAATCTCCTTAAGGCTGCTAATGCTTCCTCCTCCTCTAGTCCCCTATGACGTTGGCTTGCCGAAAAGTCTGTTCCAGATGCGGTATGGGCTGCTCCAATGGAAAGTAAGGACCACGCCATGGTGGCGTCCAGTCATCGTACTCTTGCCAAGTGTACTGGTAGCCCAGGCCAAAGGTGGTGTTGTGGCGCTTTAGCCGTATTGGCTTGGAAATGCCTTGAAGATTCTTACCGAGACCCTTTCCAAGTTCGTATCCGCTCCAATTCATTATGCTTTCAATCTTACTACTCCACCACTTATCCTTGTCTATTGCATTGACCCGTTCGATGTGGTGGTAAGTTTCTCCACCAAGCCTTCTTCTACCTTCAATTACCCGGACAGTCTGGCGGCTGTAGATGGGGTTGCTCCCATCCCCATGGATAATGACTTCCTGATGGTTCCACTCGAATTTAACCGCCTGATGCAAAGTTGAGGCCACAGCCCCAGCATCATGTATCCATGGTCGTCCTAGTAACATACTATAGGACACGGATATATCTAACACCTGAAATTCAACCTCAAACCTGTAGGCCCCATCTGCAAACACAGACTAATTTCTCCAATGGTGGACCTTTGAGACTCATCGAAAGCCTTTACATTCATGGATCCTTCTCGTATTTCGTACAGTCCCTTGCCCAACCTCTTTAATGTTGTCAATGAGAAAATGTTATGGCTGGACCCTCCATCAATCAGAACCCTGGTAATGAAGTAATCTTCACATTGCACGGTAATGTGCAGTGCCCTGTTGTGACTCAAGACTTCCGGTGGTAGTTCATCCTCCTTGAAAGTAATCTTGTGACTTTCTAATACCTGCCCTACCATGTTAGCCATCTCTCCGTTTGTGATGTTGTTAGGTACATAAGCTTCATTCAATACTTTCATCAGAGCAATCCTATGTGCTTTCGAATTCTGCAGCAATGATAATATGGATATCTGGGCCGGAGTCTTATTCAGATGATCTATGAACGAGTATGCCCTAGCTTGTATCCTCCTCTAGAGGTCATCTGGTCCTATCTCAATGACGGGAGGCCTGTTAGAAGTCTGTTTGCTGGATTCTCCCAAGTGTTCGGGTGTGTAGACCCTTCCAGTCCTAGTCATCCCCTTTACAGCACCAGCTTCTTCTACCTTGACCTTTCTTTTCCTTCTAGCTTCAGATACGTAGTTCTAAGGCACGACATTAGTGTTGAAAGGCGGCGTAGTTTATATTTTCATTGTAATTGGTATGGCTACCTTTACTTTGAATGATATAGGAGTCACTGCAGGTGGTGGTATTTCAACCTCGCATGGTGCGGGCGTATCTGTGGGCGGTGATATCTCAAACTCGAACGGGACTGATGTAGTCACCTTAGCCTCTCCTGCCGGCTGTATCTGCACTATGATGGGATTAAGAATAACCACCATTTTCTTGGGATCGTCACCTTCTTTGATCAACCCGATTGACCCATCTGGGTCCCATTCTTCATCTATTTCTATCACATTGACGCCTCCACCCGTATGATCTGGGAGTGGGTTATTGCAAACATTAGGAGCAGCTTCCTTAGCTTGAATGATTTTGTTGTCGATCAGAGCCTGGACCTTATCCTTCAACGAGCGGCATTCATCGATGGTATGTCCCTTCATGCTGGAATGGTATGCACAGATTTTGTTTGGATTGACCCATTGGGATGGATTCTCTGCGGCTACAGCAGGGATGGGAGTAACGTAACCAGCATCTTTTAGCCTTTCATACAGCTGGTCAATGGGCTCGTCAATGGCGGTATACTATTTGGGTGGCCTGCGGTCAAAGTTTGGCCGAGGTCTTGGGAAGTTTTGGCGAGCTGGAGGTGACTGAAAGTGAGACGGTTGGGAATCCTATATGAGATAGGCAGTGGCTGGTTAGGAATATCTTGGAGATATGGGTTGATATGTAGGTGGAGGTGACGGTTGATATGTCGGTGGAGGTGTTTGGTATGCAAGTGGAGAGGTTCGATATGTTAGAGGAGATTTGGTCCCCTGTGCAATCATTATCGCTCCTATGTCTTTCTTCTTGTATATGCCACCGGACTGCAGTGCTTTGTTGGTAGCTTGTAGTGCTTCAGAATTTGTGACCATCCCACTCTTGATGCCCTCTACAATCCTTTCGCCCAGCTTGATGATGTTAGAGAACTTTTGATTTTCAATTACCATCAGTCTTTCATAATATTGCGGGTCTTGTGCCCTGACGAAGAATTTGTTCATTTGCTCTTCGTCTAGTGCAGGCCTGACTTTGGCTGCTTCCGACCTCCAACGAGTGGCATACTCGCGATAGGTTTTAGTGGGTTTTTTCTTGAGATTCTGGATGTAAAATATGTCCGGTGCATTTTCCGTGTTGAACCTGAATCGGTCCATGAAATCTGAAGCCATACTCACCCAATTAGGCCACTTCTTGGGGTCCTGGATAATGTACCAAGACAAGGCATCCCCTGTGAGGCTCCTCATGAACAGTTTCATCCGGATCTTTTCATCTCTTCCAACTCCGACCATTTTGTCACAATAGGTCCTCAAATGGACCTTGGGATCACCAGTACCATCGAACATCTCGAACTTGGGAGGTTTGTAACCCTTCAGTAGTTCTACATTAGGCTGTATACAGAGATCTTCATAGTTCAATCCTTCAATCCCTTTACCTCCTTCTATGCCTTAAACTCGGCTAGTCAATTTCTTGAGTTCTTCGGCCAAGTTCCTGATAAGCATATACTTCTCACTGGATTCCGGTGTGTAAGAGATGGGTTGAGTGGTGTGAGGTAGAGTCTCCACGTATATGGGGTTATTATGGTGGCCTGGTGCCTGAGCATAAAGGTGATCGTTGGTGGACTTTAGTGGTTCGGGAATGATAAGAGGGGTGTTTCAGGGAGTGTGGCAAGTGTTTGTTGGTATTGTGGTGGGATGGTTTGATTTTGCGGTGTAGTTATATAGCGGTGAGTTGCAGGAGGATTCTGTTTGTTTGGGGGTATTTTTAGGTAGTGCAGGGTTTTGAGCGTTCGGGTGGCTGACATCCGGAACACTAAGTGAGAAGGACAGGTTCTCTAGGTTCCGAACATGTTCAAGTTCCCCTTGAAGTTTCAGTAGCCTTTGTTCAATTTGCAACACAACATCATTCTGGACCTGAGTAACCCGCCTGTCAGAAGCTTCTGCATGTTCAACTCGTGTTGTGTTTTCCTTTCTGATGTTATTCAAGTCTTCCATCTTGCCCTTGCCTTTGCCTTTAGGTGGACTAGGTGGAGGAGAAGGTGGATGTAACGACTCGACCGGTCGTTTTGAGCTCTAGCGCGTTGTTCAGCAGTTTGAAGTCATGAGCAGCTCCATTTCAGGTATTATGACTCGTGGGCATGGTCGGAGTTGAATCTCGAGAAGTCCGGAGTCAAATTGGAAAGAAATTCTCATTTTAGAAGCCTTAAGTTGGAGAAATTCACTAAGATTAGAATTTTGAGTAAACAACCTCTGAATCAGGATTTGAAGGTTCCAGCAGGTTCGTATGATGATTTCAGACTTGGGCGTATGTCCGGATTGGGCTTTGGATAACTCGGGAGCGTTTCGGCGTATATTGTGGAAGTCAGCATTTTGAAGAAAATTTCCTAAATTTGTCTTGAAGTGCATTTCAGTGATATTGATGTCCGTTTGGGATTTCGAGCCTGAAATAGCTCCGTATGGTGATTCTGGAGTCGGGAGCGCAACCGGAAGTGAATTCTTATGTTCGTAGGTTATTTTGAAGTCGTTTGGCTAAAGATAGGAATTCGAAGGTTTTTGAGAAATTCGACCGGAAGTGGAAATTTGATATCATGGTCGGAATGCGATTCCGGAAGTTGGAGCAGGTCCGTAATGTCAAATATGACTTGTGTGCAAAATTTGGGGTCAATCGGACGTGATTTGATAGGTTTCGGCATCGGATGTGGAAGTTTGAAATTTCAAGTTCATACAGTTTGAGTTTTAGTTCGATTCGTGATTTCGGCGTTGTTTGATGTGATTTGAGGCCCCGAGCAAGTCTGCATTATGTTTTGGGATAGGTTGGTGTAATTGGACAGGGTCCCGGGGACCTCGGGTGGATTCCGGGAGGTTAACGGATCAAGTTTGGAGTTTGAAGAAGCCTGAGGTTGTTGGTGTCTTGTGTGACCGCACCTGCGAGGATTTGGCCGCAGGTGTGGCTTTGGCGCCGCAGATGCGAAGTTGGCTGGCTTGGATGGGAGCGCAGGTGCGATGTAATTTCCGCACCTGCAAAGGCGTAGATGCGGGCAATGGGTCGCAGGTGCAGATCTGGCTGGAGGAGAAGGAAGCCGCAGGTGCAGGCTCTTGGGCGTACTTGCAGAAGCGCAGGTGCAAAGATCGGACCGCAGGAGCGAAAAATGACCTGGGCAGAACGTTTTAGAACCGAGATTTGTTGGCCATTTCTCTCATATTTATCATGGATGGGGAAATTTTAGGAGAGCTTCAAAAGGGATTTTCATCACGCATTACTAGGTAAATAATTTCTTCATGCTTTTTAAGTTAAATACAAGGTTTATGCATGGAATTAGACATAGAAATTAGTAGGAAAAATTGGGAAATCTTGAAGAAAACCTAGAAATTTGTATTTGGATTTTTAGCCAAGAATTCGAGGATGGTATTTAGAGTAAATTGTATGTTTGAGTTAGTAAGGCTATGGGTAAGGTATATCTTTGAGAAATTTAGGAATCCGGGCATGTGGGCTCGAGGGCATTTTTGTCAATTTACTGAGCGTAGTTTTGGGGCGTTGTGCATCCATTGGAGTCGTCGGAAGGGCTTGGGAGCCAGTTATGGAATTTCGGAGTGAGGTAAGTCTCCTTTCTAACTTTGTGAGGAGGAATTGTCCCCTAAGTGAACTAATTAAGTATGTGCTACTATCTACCGGGGCTACGTAAGCACGAGGTGACGGGAGTCCATGCGTAGCTACTATTATGCCATGTCCGGGTAGTCTAGGACCCACTAGAATGCCTTACATGTTTTACCCGTGATCTTGCCAGTAATATTAGACCACTAATATAATCGAAATAGTAATTGAATATCTAAGAAGACTAGAGTTCATTTTCTTAATCATCTAGAAAGAGAATTGATTTCCTCCGTGGATAATTGTATACCTGATAAGGTTATATTATTGAATATTATTAAACTTGGCAAATGAGTTCCAAAACAAAGATTTAAATGCTATATTTCGTGTTCCTTTAAGAGGATTTTATCATTTCCTGAGAAGTTGTTTTCTTGATAAAAAATGCGGATTTATTGTGTGAATACGTGTACATATGAGCACTGAGTCGCAGGTATGATTCGCGAGAAGGTTAGCCTTATTATTATTATGTTGACTGCGTCGCATGATTCATTCGTGAGCGGGGAAAACAGATGCATCTATGGTTCGAGCTGTTCGACCCTCTGCAGTGCACAGTTTATGTTTATGTTGGTTCGGGCCGTCGACCCTCGGCATTGCTTGCGCATGTTATTTACTGCGTATTTGTTGTGATTTATACATGTTTATCGGCCTAAGGAAGTCTTAATAACTAGTTATGAGGAAGGAGAATTGATGTGTAAAATGTGAAATAAGACTGATTTTTATTATTCCTGATTATGATTTAAATTGTCAACTGAAATGACGAAGATTTAAAGTGTTAAATGTGGAAGGAGTTGATATTATTTATTCCTGATTCTAATAAATTGTCTATGACATCATGCTTAGTGTCTCATTTGAATATACTAAAATTGACCTCCAGCAAGTGTCTAATTCGACCTCTCGTCACTACCTCTCTGAGGTTAGGCGGGCGACTTACTGAGTGTACATTGTTTTCGTACTCATGCTACACTTGTTGTGCATTTTTATTGCACAGGTACTTTCACAGCGATGTGGAAGGTTTGGAGACATAGGCGATCTGTATCATCCGGAGGCGATCCGCAGCTGACAGAGTCTCCCTCGTATTGTATTCATTTTGTTTTAAATTCCATTTGTCCAATTTGTATATTGGACAAGCTTTGTAATGATTGTATAAATTCTTAGAAATTGCCCATGCACTTGTGACACCGGGTTCTGGGATATGTGTATGGGATGTATTTTATAAAAATGGAATATTAAACTGTCATATTTACCTAACGGATTTTTGTTTAGTTATTACGTAATAAGTTAAAGGTAACGATTTCAAAAATGTAAAAAACAGGAATTTATTTCAACTAATTAATGATTGGCTTGCCTGACGATGGTGCCCGGCGCCATCACGACTTTAATAGATTTTGGGTCGTGACAACATGGTATCAGAGCGGTAGGTTCCCTTAGGTCTCACGAGTCATGAGCATGTCTAGTAGAGTCTTGCGGATCGGTACGGAGACGTGTGTGCTTATCTTTGAGAGGCTACAGGGATTTTAGGAGTACTTCCCTTCTTGATTCCTCATCGTGTGATTTTATTCCTCTATGGCTTATGCCTACATTTCTTCCTACTCAATCTTAAGCGTCGCGAAGCGCTTGCTATGAATCAGGAATTTGAGGAATTAAAATGGTGCTACGGATATGATGCGAGATGTATTCCATGTGTAATTGGTTGGGGTTGTTGTTATGGCCCTGTGGAAGGATAAAATGTTGTTTCACCTCAGTAGCTGTGTTTCTGAGATCCTTGAGGTTATGCTCAGGTTGTGAGGATGTTTACGATTTGGTTATCGCGCGATGTCGATATGATGATAGAATGCTTGCCCATATGTTGGGGTGATGAATGGCTTGAAGGGAGGTCTTCTCAGGGCGTGATTTTGAGATTGCAGCATTTTAGTTCCGGCAGAGGAAAGGTATTTGGACTATAAATTGTCAGGTTTTGGATTGATAAAGCAGTAAGACTTGGTGTTTTCAAGTAAGGTGGGATATTCACCTTTGATGTGAAATCGTCATCATTGATCGAATGGAATGTGTTAAGTCTGTCGGTGCTATGGTTTCTTCGGGTGCATTTGGTCAGAGTGTTGTGAAGTAGTATTGAAGAAGCGATTGTTAAAGATCATGGTGCGTGGTGGTCCAGGACTGAATAGTTATTTCTAATGAAGGCAGCTCGAGAAAGATGATCTTCGGAGAGTTTGAAGTCGTGGCTAACTGTTGGTTTAAGAGCTGCAGAGAATGATATTGAATTGAGGCAAGTGGGAGAGTGGAAGCGTAGCAGAGGAGTTCAGTGGTAAGACAGCTGCCTATCTTGAGGTAAAGTTTGAGAGTTTTAGTGGATGGCGATTGGGTCTACGAGCTTAAGTTGAGATATGGATTATTTCGGAAGAAGGTTGGATACAACAGGGAGGAGTTGTTAGGAATGAAGAAGGACACAATGTGGCGGTGAATTTGAAGATGTTGTAGAGAATTTAATAGACGTCCATGAGGAGCGGACGGACTAGTAAAGTTAGTAGAGGAAGAAGGGTGCAGGATAGGGCATTGATGTTGTAGAGAGTGTTCATTACAGCGTCGTTGGAAGGTGTCAGTTGGTGATTTCCACATATGTGTTACCTCCTGTGAGTAGGTTAGCGGTTGTGTAGTTGGAAAGTTTTTGTGAGTGATGCTAGAGAATTTGAGTATTTAGGGAGTGCTAACAAGAAAATTTGGAAAGATTGGACAGATTGGTTGAGCAAGATCATGTTAACAAAGGAGAAAGGATCTAAGCAGGGTCAAGAGTGGTGCAAGGAGTAGCTTGGGGCTAGGTGGGGGAGTCCCACCACCTGCAGTTGGGTTGTAGGATTGTGTTATCATGGGGTTGCGGATTATCGGCGTGTTGTCAAGTTATTACAGTTAAGGGAAAGGATTAAAATGGTAATTGTGCACGTGATTTAATAAATGTGTGCAAAAGTTGGTCCTATCGGACTAGGGATAGGCTTTGAAATATCCATAAATTTATGCTTAAGGCATAGGCGAGTTGTAAGGGTAGTGACTCAGTCACGTGTTTCATTGAAAAGGGTGTTCATGTGCTAGAAGAGCCTTGGAGTTGCTTGTATTCGGGACCAGTCAGAGTGGGTGAATCTTAATAGCGGTCCTAGTGAATTAAAAAGTTAAGAATTCGGCGTTTAAGGGTAAAAGGCAGCCGTATGATTAAGAATTGAGCTTTTGCAGCGTAATTGCTGAGAGAAGGAAAATGGTTGGAGTGTTCTATGATATGTTTCGGCATGCAGGATAGCATTGGAGGAGTGAGAGAAATAAACTTCGGGTTGTAGAAAGATTTTCAGGAGGGTATGAGACGGGTTGTGAGACTGAGACAGCATGGTCTGGTGAATCAAGGTCACTCGGGATGAGTGATAGTTGAGTTTGCTATGAGTTGGAGGAAGTTACTATTATTCCTAAGGCAATTAAAGATGATTAAAAGAAGATATATTGACTAGCCATGGTTGAAATGGCACATGTACGGCAGTGATTGTGAACAACTATTTTTTGACCACACCCAAATTCTATACTATTTTTTGCTATAAATATTAAGGTTATATCTGATCTTAATATGTTAAATATTTATCTTAATCTTAATAGATTCTATTTAAGAAAATTAAAAACAACAAAAATATTCACATTCT